>CM041545.1:21234000-21284000 GCA_023238725.1 Scortum barcoo | reverse complement strand
CTCGAGTATTCTCAGCTTCATGTAGGTATCAGTAGTAAAAGTACTCGAGTATTCTCAGCTTCATGTAGTATCAGTAATAAAAGTACTCGAGTATTCTCAACTTTATGTAGTATCAGTAGTAAAAGTACTTGAGTATTCTCAGCTTCATGTAGTATAAGTATCAGTAATAAAAGTACTCGAGTATTCACAGCTTCATGAGGTATCAGTAGTAAAAGTACTCGAGTATTCTCAGCTTCATGTAGTATGAGGTATCAGTAGTAAAAGTATTCGAGTATTCTCAGCTTCATGAAGTATCAGTAGTAAAACTACTCGAGTATTCTCAGCTTCATGTAGTATCAGTAGTAAAAGTACTCGAGTATTCTCAGCTTCATGTAGTATAAATATCAGTAGTAAAAGTACTCGAGTATTCTGAGCTTCATGAAGTATCAGTAGTAAAAGTACTCGAGTATTCTCAACTTTATGTAGTATCAGTAGTAAAAGTACTTGAGTATTCTCAGCTTCATAAAGTATCAGTATCATAAATAATAAATATTTATAAAAATATTTGTTTCATTTCTTCAAATCGATCCTTTAAATTTCGGTCTTGTTTATTTCTTGTTTATTTAGGAAGAAGGCCACCAAAATCATTAAGGACCCCAGTCACCCAGCTACAAACTGTTCTGCCTGCTGCCGTCTGGCCGACGGTTCTGCAGCATTCGAGCTGAACCAGCAGGCTCAGGGAAGCTTCATCCCGCAGGCCATAAGACTTTTAAACTGTGTTCACAGCACAACCACTTCTTAATAACCCACCACTTCTGCTGTGTATATTCTCTATTGTATATATCTATTGTATATATGTTACTTATAATACCTACTTACATTTACAGTTTATATTTTATTTGTATAACTTATATTTTAAAGTCTTTACTTATTTTATTACTTCAGTTTATTATTTGTTTAATTTGATTTTATTTGTTATTTTATTTTCTAAATTATCTTTTTTACTTTTCTTGTTGACAGCCTCTATTGCTGTTAATATTCTTTTTAGCTTGTTATTTAAGAATTTCATTACCAATGATTGCTGATGTAAATTGTTGTGTAATGACAATAAATTCTTGAATCTTGAATCTTCCAACATGTGATTTTTGTTGCGTGTGTAAATAAACTTTATCTGAAACAAACGCACATGAGACACACGGGGCCGATAAAACACACCAAGTGAGTGTGTATGTGTGTGAGTGTGTGTGTGCTCCTTATCGAGGGCCCTGCGTCCTCCTCGGCCCCGCTGCCTGTCTGTGGGGTAACGGCCCCCCGCTGGGCCCCTCTTTGATTGGCTCCATTCGGACTCTTTCATCTCTAATGGGCCTGTTTGCTGCTCTGTTATGGACACAAACACACCTCGACCCACCCGGGACCCCCCCGCAGGGAGCCACATGTCCAGACTCTGTCACAGCTCTGCACGCCGGCTGACATCTCTGTGTGTCTTTATCAGAGCCTGCAGATAAAATCACACAAAGAAAACTCCTTAAAGCTCTAAAGGAGAAGGACACACTTATTCTGTGTTTTTATGTTACGACGATCAACAAAAAAACAACAACATGTTTGATGTAAACATTAAAGAAAACAACACAAATATTTAGTTTGAGTTTTAAAGACAGTAATTGAGGGGACTATTTTCAGCGGCGGATTCATTTACATTTGGTGTGTTTTTATTAACAACTTTAAGCTAAATGGTTTGTTTTCTGTACTCTGTCTTCTTCAAACACAGTTTTATGGATCAATAAGCTGCAGGAGTTTATTATAAATCATTTTTAAGTCTTTTTAATTTTTTCATCGCCTACTCTGACAGATATTAAGAGGAAAAGTAATCAAGTAAAGCAAATGTGCATATTTTGGGCTTCAGTTTAATTTTTAATCTTCTTTAATTTGAACTTTTAAAACTTTGTGGCACAGTCGCAGTCACTCATCTTCCTAACAAAGTCAACAAATCGATAAAAAATCATTAAATCTGTAAAAGATAAAAAATCTCTTCTCCTGTTTGTGATTTTTCCCCTAAAAATTTTTAAAATCAAACTCAGAGCTGCAGTTTTGCAGGCGGGGGCTAAAAAAAACGAGTCTGTTTCTGAAGGGATCCTCAATGCAGATGAAGGCGCTGATGACGCCCAATAATCATTGATCTGTATTGGCGCAGTCTCCAGCAGTTGCCCGCCCCGTCTGTAACACGCTCAGTTAAGGCCTCTTCCCCTGCCCCATTGATCCCTATCAGCCTCATCAAAGGCTCCCGGGGTTCTTTGATGGGGGGCCGGCGGGACCGGTCCGAGCAGGCGCTGCGACTCCCCTCGTCAAAACGTGGGACAGAAGGAGTCCGAAAGGAGGCAAACTTTTACTTTATACTTTAATTTCACACATCTCAGAGGCAAATATTGTACTTTTTAATCATAATTCTAATAGAGTGAAAGTTGAAGAGTCTCATGACCTCTTTTAATCCTGATTTAAACACCTTTATTAGTATTTTATTCCACTAAATAGCCAAAACTCGAATCTGCAACTATTTTTATAATCCTTTGTTATTTTCTCCACATTTCATGCAAAAATTGTGAAATCAATTATATTACTCTCTTGATAAATGATTTTAATGATGAATGGATCAGCAAAATAACTTTTCATTTCTTGCTGACTGACTTTAGCTGTTTTTTCAAGTATCAGTTGATGGAAAAGATAATTTTTACTGTGAATAAAGCAAAAACACATTAACAAAGAAACGATAAATGAAAAATAAATACAGGAAGGAACTGTAACTTAAATATTAAAATGAAAAATGAGACAAAAAGCAGAACTCAGAGCCTTTTCTTGAGTAAAAGTGTCAATAATGTAAAGTAAGAAATACTCCAATACAAGTAAAAGTAGTATTGTCAGAAAGAAGCTTTAAGATTTTGGATGCAGGACTTTTATTTTTACATGTATGTTTACTTAAATAAAGAATCTGAGTACTGCTGCTGACTGAAGTCATTTACTGCCTTTAAACTTTAAAATTCACTTTAAACGTTAAATACTGACATAAATGTTGTGAAAAATAATTGATATTATATGAAATAAAGATAAATCACTCCAAATATTACAGGAGTAGGAAGTAGTCAGATCCTTAAAATAAAAGTACCAATAAAGTAAAAATACTCCATTATGAGTAAATAGTCTGTTAACAGACTGCTGATGATTTCGTCTGTCTGTGAGTCTGTCTGTCTGTCGTATGATGTCACAGACAGACAGACTCACAGACAGACCTCGGAGGTGACGTAGAGAGAAAACAAATGATCGGGAGCTCTTTGAACTTTGAACTCTGCCTGCTGTGAAACACGTTTGGCTGGTTTTTAATTTAAAATAAATATAAAAAATAAAACTGTGTGAAGCCCAAAGTGATAAAACTCTAAAATAATTCACAAAATTAGAGAGAAGAGAAGAGAAGCACAAAAACTAAACTTTTCTTTTCTCTATCGATCATCTGACGACCCCTCAGATTCATCTGGTGACCCTTTAGGGGCCCCGACCCCTAGGTTGGACACCACTGGACTAACCTGTATATTAATGAAGTTCATTTTACTACAAAACCAGCACTTTTACTACTGAAACTTTAAGTACATACAGCTGATGATACTTCTGTACTTTTGAACTGATTAAAGGATGGCTGTTGAATCTAAATGTTCATTTTTCACTTGATTATTTAGATTATTTTAAATTTTTTTTATGTTTTCTAAGTTTTACATAAATAAGTCTTTTATTTGAATCATTAATAAGCAGTATGTAAATGTTTCTTAAGCTCTGAGTCTTAAGTCTTATTGACATAAATATTGTGGGAATATTCTGATAAATATTATATTGACATGAATATAAACTCATCAAATACAACAAGAACACCAAGTAATGTCATTTTTGTTGTTTACTTTATTTAATTATATTGATCTTTGTTTATTGATTTTGAAATATTTATTGTTAATTTGCACAAAAAATATTGTTATTTATTATTTTTTTTGTCCGCTTTGCTTAAATTTGGGCTGCTTGTATTTATAAATAAAGTTATTATGTTGTTGTTTCTCTCTTCACTACAGAGAGCTCTGACTTATTGATCAATATTAATATAGATAAATAAGAATAAAAACTTGAATGAATACATTTTTGGTGAAAGTGAACTGGGTGAAGTATTAAGCAGTACTCGAATACTTACTGATTAAAGTACTCAAATAAATGTAGTTAATGGAGAGCGATGGTTCATTCACTCATTGTGTCTCTTTCAATGCTAAAATGGGGATCAAGTTAAAGAGGCTGATAAGGACCTGAGGAGGATGAGCTCACCTGAGGAGGCTCCTCAGCTCCTCCTGCTCCTCTGAGGAGGCCGGGCGGCGCTGTTTCTGTGTTTTGTGTGCAAATGCTGCGGCTCGGAGGCTTCTGGGGGGGGGGGAATCATCGGATCGATCACAAAGCGGAGCCTTTGATAAGATAATGGATCCGGATCCGCGCGCGCCTCCAGACGGATCCTGCAGGACTTCAAAGAGCTCCGATAGAAACACACCCAACAGAGACAAGACCCATAAAACCTCCTGAGTACTGCACCACAGAGTAACTGAGTACTTTTACTCGAGTACTCCCATTTCTACACTTTATAATCAGAGTGAAACAAGGTACTTTTTAAAAAACAAACTACAGTAAAAACAATAATAATTTAATGACATAATTAATTAATAATCAGGGAGCCTTTTTCCCTCTTTATGCACTTTTATTGCTCATTATTCTTCCTTTTTTAAAGTATTTTTACCTTACTGTGTAATAGATGTCTGTCTGTCTTTTAAATGTGAACAAATAATGAAAATTAAAGTCAGATACTGCATATATAAAGTTATATTACTATAAATAAAACACACCCTGGATGAATAAAGAGACTGCAGAGTTATATATTTTTCTATTTCTGCTCATAATACTTATTTTTACTTTTTAACTTCAGATAGTTCGTTGTAATTTTGTGATATTTTGTTGGATTTTTCTTCATTCTCACAATAGTCCTGTCAGTCTTTGTCAAAGTTATTTTATTGGTAAATTACTGAAAAGTATTCATGCTAAAATATATTTATCTGCAGTAATGTAAAGTAATAAAGTACAGTTACTTTAATACTTTACGTTTTAAGATGCTTTATATTTCATTTCAGAGGGAAATACTTTACTTTGTACTGCAGTACATTTATCTTTCCTGTGAGTATTTTAAAGTTTTGGTTTTGGTACTTTTATCTGGATGATCTAATAGTACTTAAAAGTACTTTAAATGTGTGTTTTTGTTCATTATTGAGTTTATAGTTTCTCAATTACTTTAATAATATTTCTTTTCTTGTTAATCTCATTCAGACTTTTCTTGTGATTCTTGATCTAAAAGTCACCGTGGGATCATTTTTCTTGATTAATAAAGAGAAAGACTCTAAAAGCCTGTCACTGTTAAATCTCTTGTTTCATCCCTTATCAGGATCTCTCAGACAGTTGTCTTTAATCTGGGGATCATCCGGGATTATCGTTATGTTAAACCACTCACTGCTCGTTATGTTTGTTTTTAAGGATAAAGGCTCCACCTCTGAGCTGCAGTTTGACTAATGGGAGATAAAAAAATGTATTTTTAAAGTCAAATGAGTGTTTGCGATGATCAGTTTAACTCTGGACGTGATCAACGTCTGGAGAAGAAAGATGCAGTGAAAGATTATTTTATGATCATTTAATCTGCAGAAAAATGCTCTTTATAATTTCCTGAGTTTCCTTCACTGATAATCACTCAAATGGTTGTAAAAATCAAAGTTTCACACAAATACAGCAGAAAAATACATAAAACTATAAAACACTTTGATTACATGTAAGGTGATTTACTCATATTTCCTTTTGAATATGAATAAATAATATTTTAAAAATAAAAATAACCAGATCTCTACATGATATATAAATATGATATTATATGATATGAGATATTCATTTATATATTTTTTTACTTTTGAGTTGCCTGAACTGCAGACAACAACAAGAAAATAAAATATGTGTTATTTTCTCTATTTATATTAGTCTGAATCATCTAAAAATTAAATATTCTGATTAAATTAGTTCCCGTTTATCTAAAAAAACTTAAAATCGCTCTGTCATAATGGATTAACTCAATAATCATCTATAGTTTTATTGATACCTTAAATATTGTTAAATTAAATTGAAGATTTATCTTTTTAATTTATTGCTTTAGTTGTTTTTCTTAGTAGTTTTAATCCTTGCTTTTTATATTATTGCCATTCTTGCTGTTCATTCATTGACTAAACTAACATTGTCAAACTGTAAATTCTTGTGCTGCTCGTCTGTATGAAAGCTGCTTCATAAGAAGTTTTCATGTCACATAAAACATAATGTTGTTGTTTCCATCTTTTACGTCAGAGAGCTGTGACTTTGACCTGCATTATTGATTAGTGATTGGAGAATTGTCTGTAAATAAATATAAATTATTAGCTTCTTTTACAGTGCAGAGGAGCTCCTCTGATTTCCCTTCATATTAGTTTTGATGCATTCACAGCGTGGACGTGATGGTGGAGGAGATGCAGACAGTATGGGGGGGTCGAGGTGTGTCTATTATCTGTTTGTGGAGGCAGGAAGGAGGAGGGGGGTGGAGGTAGAGGTGGTTAATGTTGAGGGGGGGTCGTTCCCAGACTCAGTGGAGCCATGATGTAACAGCCTCATTGAGACTGAATGAGACGTCTTAATTACTCCAGTTGTGAAAACTAAAGGAGGGGAGGGCGGGAGGATGGGAGCTTTGATCTCTGGGCTGAGATGAGGAGGGACCCCCTCTTTAAATACCAGAGCCAGGCTGAGGGGGGCCAGTTTGAACCTCTGAGCTCCTGAGAGACCTTCTCCTGCACTCTGGACACAACTTTTTAATCTGGTTTCAACTCTTAAACCTGAAGGATTTACCCCCCCAAGGACACTGCAGCCATGAGAGGACACTTCTCCATTGAGTGGATGGCCCAGAGCAGCCAGCCAGCGGGCACCGAGGCGGCCTCGGCCTCCGGACCCACGACCTGCGGGACCCACTCAGAGAGTCTGCCCGGTTTCTACTGCAGGCAAAAGACTGAAAACGTCCAAGAGCTGCAGGAAACCAGAAACCAGAGCCCGGAAAGTTTCAGCCTGAACGCTCAAAACTCCCACAGCAGCCAAGGTGAGCTTTAAAATAAACTATACTGACTCAAGTACTTTTACTTTGCATAAATATTCACATTTCATGCATCTTTAAACATCAATTTTCACATTATCTCACTAGTACTTTTACTGGTCTGTTGTAATCTTGTGATCCTTTGCAGGATTTAGCTGCAGAGCTGCAGACTCTGTTATTTAAAGTGAATTTATAGCATTGTTACATTAGTTGGTGATGTATTTATCTGCAGAAGTGCAAAGTAATAAAGTATAGTTACTGAAGTACTACTTATATTTCCACTTCACTTCATTTCAGACTGTACTTTTACTGCATTACATCTTACTTGTAACAGAGTATTTTAAAGTTTTGGTATTTCTACTTTTACTTTAGAAGAGTAACTGAGTAGTTCTTCAGTTACTAATTGTTTGGATAATCAATCAGGAAAATCATTTTAATCATTTAGTTTTCAAGCAAAAAATGATAATGTGTGTGAATAATGTGAATAATTTTGGAGGTTTGGAGCATTGTGAAGGTGTCACTTTGGGCTCTGGGTCATTGTGATGACATTTCTCACTATTTTCACTCTTTTTACAAAGCAAACAATCAATCAATGGATCAATGGTGAAAAGAATCAGCAGATTCATCCAGAATGAAAAGAATCATTAGCTGCTACCTGAGCGCAGGACTTTACTTTATGGACTCCGTATCATCTTCTAACTCTGTTGTCTTCTTTGTTTTCAGTGTCTGAAGTTGGGTTCAGCAGCGGGACAGAGGAGGAGACTTCCGGCTACGAGAGTGAAGGAGGTCGCTCTCTCTCCCCGTTGGCCTCTGCTGACTGCGCCTCCTCCTCCTCGCCGGCCTCCCCCCCGTCGGGGAGGAGACCCCGAACGGCCTTCACACCCGAGCAGATCAGCAGCATGGAGAGGGCCTTCAAGAGGAACGCTTACCTGGGAACACAGGACAAGACCGAGCTGTGCAAGAAGCTCAACCTGTCCGACAAACAGGTACCAGTCCAACACCTGTGATCAATACATAACCATCAATGTGTGATCATCAATACATGGTCATCAATATGTGATTAATATGAGTGTGAGGCATCTGTGTGAACTAGCCCAGTCACAACATTTTATTTTATTTTATTTTAAAAGCAACCAAAACTAATATTTTTATTTTTTTTATTTATTTTATTATGTTAACTTGGAATTAATATTTTTTATTGATTTTTATCATTCATTATATTAAAAATATTAATTTATATTTATTTTATATTTATTTGTTTAGTTGTCATTTTTACAATTTATTTTTACATCACATTTATTTATCTGTTTATTTTAGCTTGACCTGAGTGTTTTTTAAACTCCTGATGTTCACTTTCCTGTCCTGAAGTGAGACTAATGAGCGTTTTATTTTCTCCTCAGATCAGAAACTGGTTTCAGAACCGACGTATGAAGCTGAAGCGGTCGGTGCAGGACGCTCTGGCTCAGGCCTGCCAGGCCAACATGGCGTCCCAGCTGCTGCATTACCCCGAGCTGCAGGCCTACAGGCCGGGCCCGTACCCGAGGTATCACTCTGCAGCGGGGCAGGACGGCCAGGCTGCGGCCTCCTACGTCCACCCACACGGCCTGCAGTACGCCGCCCCTCTGCCCAGCGTCCCTTCGCTGCCCCTGGACTCTTTCTACCAGTACGGCAGCCTCCCGGGGGTCATGCTGCCCCCGACCTCCACCCCCCTGATGGGCTCCTACCCCACTTACCCTCAGTATTACTGATCCTGCAGCTGCTGTAATCTGTGCTGTGATATTTTGTCAGACAAAATGAGATTGATTTTATTTTTTTGAACAAAAAGAAAAAAAGTTCTCATCTTATCCTAATAGGATCAAAATTAATAGAAAATAGATGGTTTATAAGAAAAGCGGCATGTTAAAACTGCTGCGAAGCTTGAATCTGCATCATGGATCGAACAGGGTGGTGTGCAATAATGTGTGTGTTTCTTTGTGTGATGATGTACAGTTTGCATTTATTTAAATTTGAATCTATGAAGTGTTTTATTTGATTTTCTGTTGTTGTGTTACTGTGAAATCAGATGGCTAAAATGAAATCATTATTAAAACTATAAAAAAAAAAGGTTATCTGATGTGTTTTCATGTGTGGAAGTAAAATATCTGGTAAACAGTTCACATTTAATCCTGCACTGTGGGAATGTAACTTAGTCAGTACTTGTACCTGAGTATTTCCATTTTAAACATTTCAGAGTGAAATACTTTTCTTTTTATGCCAAAACATTTATTTAACAGTCAGGATTTTACATATAGGTCATAAAAATATAACTATGATGCTTCATTGGAGCTAAAAGTACTCAACGGTTTTTGAAGTAGTTAAAAGTAACTCCTTAAAATGCTGTGTACAAATGAATGTACCAGTATTAATTATAATAGTAATATAAAATGTATAATAAACTTTTCAGTATGAGAACTTTTGCTTTTGCTAGTTAGCAGCAGTATAGTTAGTTTTCCTCGATAATATACTTCTGTAATTTAGCTCAAGGACCTTTGCAGGACTTTTACTTGTAGTGGAGTATTTGTGAGGTATTACTACTTTTACCTAAATAAAGGAATCTGAATACTTATTCAGAATATTTCTATCACACACATACAAGAATATCAATGAGAATAAAATGCAGTATTAATGCATGTTGAATAGAAAGCATCAGAGCCTGAATGTCCTCTTCAGTAACTAAGTACATTTACTCAAGTACAATACTTAAATGAAGTACAAATTGGAGGTACTTTACTTGAGTATTTCCATTTTATTGTACTTCATAATTCCCCTCAGCTCCATCTCAGAGGTAAATATAGTATTTTTACTCCATCAGAGGTAAATATGAGGTAAATATAGCATGTTGAGAACAGGAACACTTTACTGAGACAGGAGGGCTTTTATTTGAGTACTTTAAGTATGTTTTGTATGTTTTCTTCCATTACTGTTTGTCTTTGTAGACCAAAGGGAGAAACTGTTGCTGCTCCAGTGTCACATTCACTGGATTCAGTTGTCATCTTATGATTTCTTATTATTGCACTATAACTGAGAAATCATATGGTACAGAGTGTTTTTCCAACAAGGACATTGAGCTCATGTCTGCGGTCATATTCAAGGAAATTTGGTAACTTTATTGGCTTGAAGAGGAGTTTATATTACTTTGATTTGAATATTTTTCAAACCAAAAACTTTATTCTGCAGAAAATAATTGAATAAATTCAAATAAAGCTTTTCATCACCACGTCACCCAGGTCCAAGCTGGACTGACACTCCGTAAACATAAGACTAAAAACTCTCACACACGACACAGTGAATCAAACAGGTGCAGGAGCTCCGGAGGTCAGGCGGGAGTGTGTTGAAGCTGTGGGTTCACCTTTAAACTCACAGGTGCTGCGGACACATTCAGCTCAACTCACCTGCAAGCAAATGAAGCTTTGCTGCCACCTGTGGACAGACAGAGGTAATGCAATAATACAGACATGCAGAGGAAGCAAACGCTCAAGACAGAGGTTAAAATACTGCAAAATGTTTGTAAAACTTTAAGTAAAAGTACAGAAGAATTAGAAACAAAATCTCTCTTCTATCTTTAAGCAGAATATCTCCCCTCAAGGGTGAACAATGTTGTATTATTATTATAAAAGCAGCATTTTAGGTGAGAGATAACTTAATGGCAAAACATATTTTATTATTTAATCCCATGTTTTGTATTTAAACAGGTGTGCTCATTTTTTTGCATTTTCTTCTTGATTACTGGTGATAATGATGATAATGTGGAGTACTTTGTGAAAGCATACAAAGAATCTGACTCCAGTTTTTACAAAGCTCTCACTGTACGTACACAGAAATAGATATACATACAGTTTAAAACAGGGACAACAGCTCCAAAAGGTAAACATAAACATTAAATTACTATGTACAGATATATATGTGTGTGCACTCCATGCTTAGATGCATATCGAGTGCTCTGATTTGTGTTTGAGAGATGATATTTTTACATGATAAAAACAGAGAATGAGAACATGTTATTCAAAGGTCAGGTCCACAATGCATTTTTGCGCATGTAAACACAGAGTGTGTATAAAAACAGAGTATGTCGACACTTTTCAGCAGCTGAAGCCAAAAACAGTTAAAAACATATTTTTCTTCACATGACGTCATGACAAGATTTCACAACCGGTGGGCGGGACAAGAAGGACGCGAACCTCCGTCTGAGCCAATCGCTGATGAGAGGCGGAAAAAAACAGCGGACCAATGGGAGAGCCGTAACCATGCTCACCCGTGGGAAGGACAGACGCTGTGGCCAATAGCGACGCGAGCCGGGGAAAGTGCGCGTGGAAGTGCGCGCGCAGAGCGGAGCGCGCCGCAGAAGGCGGATGGTGGAGGGAAGATGGCGGATGGAGACAGCGGGAGTGAGCGCGGCGGCAGCAGCGGCGGAGGCGGCGGCTTCCAGCACTTCCAGCGGGACCAGGAGACCCAGGAGCTGGCGTCCAAGCGGCTTGACATCCAGAACAAGCGCTTCTACCTGGACGTCAAGCAGAACAGCAAGGGTCGGTTCATCAAGATCGCAGAGGTCGGGGCGGGCGGCTCCAAGAGTCGGCTGACGCTCTCGCTGTCGGTGGCGGCGGAGTTCCGCGACTACCTCGGGGACTTCATCGAGCACTACGCCCAGCTGGGGCCCAGCAGCCCGGAGCAGATCGCCCAGGCCACCGCGGGGGAGGACGGCGGGCCGCGGCGGGCGCTCAAGAGCGAGTTCCTCGTCCGGGAGAACCGCAAGTACTACCTGGACTTGAAGGAGAACCAGCGGGGGAGGTTCCTGCGGATCCGGCAGACCGTCAACCGGGGACCCGGCTTCGGGGTCGGCGGCCCGGCTGGAGGCGTGCTCTCCGGGCAGACCATCGCTCTCCCGGCCCAGGGGCTCATCGAGTTCCGGGACGCGCTCGCCAAGCTCATCGATGACTACGGCGGAGAGGACGACGAGCTGTCCGGAGGCATGGCCGGGGGCGCCGGGGGAGGCTACGGCGAGCTCCCGGAGGGCACCTCCATCATGGTGGACTCCAAGCGGTTCTTCTTCGACGTCGGCTCCAACAAATACGGCGTGTTCCTGCGGGTGAGCGAGGTGAAGCCCAGCTACAGGAACTCCATCACGGTCCCCCTCAAGGCCTGGAGCAAGTTCGGCGGAGCCTTCAGCAGGTACGCCGAGGAGATGAAGGAGATCCAGGGCAGGCAGCGGGACAAGATGTACGACCGGAGGGGAGAGGAGTCCGAGGGGGAGGACGTGGAGGACGACTGAGGAGCAAGAACCACACACAAAAAAGAAAGAAAAACAGCTGTTAGTCCTGTTACATGACAGATCTGCAATATAGGGGTATTTTGCATAAAAAAAAGAGAGTGCATGATAAATCGTGCTGTTATAGCCTACTAAAGTATCGTGGAGTATCAAAAAAAGATGTTGATGCAGGGAGTTATTGGTGTATTATCCTAAAAGTTTATAGGGATGAAGTTTGGAGTGTGAACTAATTGTGCAAATGAGGTATATCTCATTAGCTGAGATATATGCAGGGAGTTATTGGTGTGTTATCCTGGATAGATGGAGGCTGGACTGAATGTGCAAATGAGATATATCTCATTGGCTGAAATAAAAACAAAAAAAAAAAGAAGAAAGGAAAAAGAGAGCATACTAAAAACCAGCATTTCTAACTAGAAATGAAGCCAACAGATGCTTTCCTATTTGCATACATAGTTTATGTTTAAAGAGTGAGGAGTCAACCTGTTTAAGATGTTTTCCTTGCTCTGTTTTTTTTTAAAAGGAGCATCCATTGAACCCCTTTTCCGGTCCAGGTTTCTCCTCGGTGGGGGCAGTTTTGGGTTTTTTTTCTTGCAAGTCTGAGAAGAAGAAAAAAAAAAACAAAAAGAAGAAGAAGAAGCTGCCGTGGATGTTTTTTTGTTTTGCATTAAGATATGCCGGCGTGCAGAGCTGTCAAACAACTGTGCAGCAGCTGATTGAAAAGATTACCCAAAATGTAAGAGGAGGTCAATGAGAGGATCAAGCCCGAACAACAAGGGGGGAGGTGGCCCCTCTTGGACTAAATTAAAGCTTTGACTCCTGTAGTCAGTTACAGCTGGGTTTTATGTTATACATACGATGGTGGCGATGTTTCTCAAAGCGTAATTCATGTTGTTTTTTTGTTTTTTAAAGCGAGATCTCCAGAGGAACACACGCCAGAGCATCCCTGGTGTTTTTAAGAGCCACATGCATGGAAAGTCAACAGGTGGGGGGAGTCTTTTAGTGTGCAATGTGGGAGCCACCAGCACCCCCCCACCCCACCTCCATCAGGGACAACATACAGATATATATATATGGGACTTTTTAATGATGCTCATTTGCTCCCACGTGCCACTACAAAGGGTCCAAATATCTGTTGGGAGATGCAACGATGGGGCGAGTTTCTCCATCGGCCTCTCATTTCTGTCTGTCAGATGGCCGTCTTAACCATTTTCTGACGTAAAAGAACATCTTCCAACACGTGAAGACCCTGGACAGAAATGCATTGATGGATGTTTTTTCTGTTTGTTTTTGTTTTTCAAAAGAGAACTATATTGAAATGAAATTCTACTTATAGGAAAAAAATATTACCGAACAAACCAGCAAAAGATATTTTGAAATACTTATAAAGGAAAATGTATTATGTAAAGGAATTTCCAGACTTAAGAAAAAGAACAATAATAATAATAAAAAAGGTTAATTTCTTAAAACAAAGTTGTGACTCAAACCTCAGATTATTTTTCATTTTGTTTTTCCTAGAGTGAAACTATAACACTTCCTTAATTAAAACAACTTTAAATGCAATACCCAATGTTGTGACTGTACATTTTTAAATCCCTGTATTCATACTTAAACATAATCTATTCGTTCTGCAGCTTAGATTTGATTATATTAATCTATAAAATGTCTGAAAATTGAGATAAATGTCACTCTTTTTAGAGTCGGTGGTTTAAATTGCTTGTTTTTTTCCCTTCCAGCAGTTCAAAACACAAATATATTCAGTTCACATTCATATAAAATGGAGAAAAGCTGCAAATCTTTACATTTAAGGAGCTGAAACAGGAGAATTTGTGCTGTTTTTACCAAAATATCTGCCTCTTCATCATCTTCAGCGAAAGCTGTCCATTTTTTGTTTTTCTTTTTCCACATTTTCTGTGGTCATTTTGCTTACCTGATTTCTTATTTATACATTTATGTGTGTGTTTTTTTTATTTTTATTATATGTAGTATTTGCCTGATGTTGCGTGATCATCAGAGAAATCCTTACTGGGAAATCCAGAGCAGGATTATTGTGCTTTCACTTCAGAGGTCAGTGTGAGGATTTAGAAAGATGCCGACTAACATACTGAGCTGATTTAAGGCTGCGGCCGGAGATTAACTTATTATTAATTATTGATTAATGAGTAATGAAATAAAGCACGGTGTCTTCAAGTGTTTTGTTTTGTCTGACCGACTGTTTAAAACCAAAAGATGTTCAGTCATCAATCGTAGATGGCAAAGAAAGAAAAATATTTGCATTTGCGAAGATGAAACCAAAAGATTTTTGTTATTGTTGCTTTAAAAAATCACTGAGACTTTAAATTATTATTATTATATCAAGGTCTGATTGTGGTATGTTGTTAAATTTTCAGCTTTATGACTTTTTAAACTACATACGACATGATGACGTGTTGTTTTTATCAGGGTTGTGGAATAACAGGAATATTCCAGGTGGAAACTTTCCATGGGATTTTATTGGAATTAACAGGGAATAAAGTGGAAATATTGGAGTTAATTGCTCAGGATGCGTTTGCCACTTTACACCCAGATAGAAGCAAACAAATATTTAAAACCCTTTTTAATAGAAATGGAAAATTTTAGTGGAGTTGATTGTTAAACAGTATTCGTACAAAGTCTTTAAAGTTTGGACTGTTTTATGTGTTATGTTTTGAAGCTTTAATTTTAATATACTCCCTAAAAAATGCTGTTAATTATCTGCTATTTCAACAACACAAACTAAAAATGAAATATCCTAAAAAATCTTAAATCCGTTCCCTCCAATGATGGAAGAGTTTGCTTCTGAACACACTGCATGCTAACGATTCAAATATTTTTACCCAAAACATGCAATAAGTATGAAAAGTAAAGTAATCTGAGGTGTAGTGAAGTAGGAAGTGGTAGAAAATAGAAATTATTCAATTAAAGTACATCACACTACATCTCCAGCACTGCTCATATACGACTATAAACTGACTTTCTTTTTGCTTTGGAGCGATGATCGTATAAAACAAGGAATTTAAAGACGCCACCTTCAGTCCTGGGATGTTATTGAACATATTTTTCATGATCTTTTGACATTTTACTGACTAGATAATCAATCAAGAAAACATTTGGAAGATTAATCGATCATGAAAATAGAAGTCAGCTGCATCTTTAGTCATTCCTCAAACAAAAATGACAAAACCTTTCTGATTTAGCTTCTCAAAAGCGAGATTTTGCTTTTCTTTGCCTGATACGACCGTAAGCTGAAATTTTTTGGGGGTTTTGGATCGATGATCATATAAAACAAAGAACGTGAAGACGCCATCTTGAATCCTGGTGAAGTTGTTGAAGATGTTTCTCATTACTTTTTGACATTTTATTGAGAAGACAATCAATCAAGAATAATGAAAATAGTAGTGAGCTGCATCTTAAGTTATTTCTCAAACAAAAAACAAAAAATCTGGATTTCAGCCTCAGATTTGGGGATTTGTTGCCTTTCTTTGCCTGGTACGACTGTAAACTGAATATTTTTTGGGTTTTGGATCGATGATCGTATAAAACAAACAACACAAAGGCGCCATGTTGGCTTCTGGGGAAACTATAAGAGGCGTTTTTACTCATAAATTTTAAATATTAATGTAAGTTTCATCTCTGATAGGAGTCACATCAGATAGCGGCTCCTTTCGGCCGACTAACACATGCTGCACAGTTGCTGTCTTCACACACACTCGGTTTTGCAGCAGCTGTCTCTAAAGTCTGCAGGAAAGACTCGGCGACAACAAGAGCTCGTTCTTCAGCGCAAATCGAACCGACGTGGCGTTTCGTCGTGGTCGCTGCTCAGATGAACGCGTGTGTGGAAACATGCAGCTCAATGAAGAAGAAGATGAAGATGAAGAAGAAGAGGAGACTTGTGGGTAATCTGATCTGCTGCTGCTTCTTCTCCTCGAACCTTTTCTCCTCGCTTCTCCTCATCGACCCCCCTTTACTCGGTAAATGTGGCAGCTGTCAGGCACTCGAGTGTGTGCTGACAGGGCAGGGCTCGCCGGCTATTTTAATGTGGGAGGCCTCCGCAGACTCGACATTCCTGGTCAAGGAGTCAGCTGTGCCATGAGGACCTCGTGGCCTTACAACAGTTCGATTGTGCTGAGATCTGCACACATGTGGCGCGCAGATCGGCCGCGTGCTGCAGGTACATATAGAGCCGTTTTTTTCGCCGGCTCGTTCTCTAATCGGAGGTGAAAGTTCAGCCCGTCGGTTTGTCACGGCTCGTTAGTCCCTGATTGTCTTTATTGTCTCCTACGAGCTCTTCAGCAGGCACTTATCTCGCTTTAATTGACCGTTTCTGTTCGTTTAGGCCTCCACTTCACAACACTTCAAAGAGAAACACACTTAACTCTACTACATTTATTAGACAGCATTATCTCTCTTTAATTTGCAGGTAAAGTTTGTACAGAGTGCTCACATTATTTATTTATTTTCAAGTTGCTCATTTTGGTAAATCGTGCAAAAAATACTTAAATCGCACTCACAATATACTCAAATTCATAAAATCAGAAAGACAGGACGGAGAAAAACATCTACTGATCAGTTCGACATTAAGAAGATGTTTAATAGATGTCTGTTATACGTCTGTTTGTCTGTAATTTAGTGTAAAAAGTAAAAATAAAAAACTTTATAAATTGGCCATACACAGCCCATGAATGATTTATACCAGAGCTCAACACTGATTTGTTATTTTTTCAGTTATGGGGATTAAATAATGAAGTTTTATGCATTATGGAGAGCCAGCCTTTCCTAGTCAAAAGCTCCTTAATGTTGACTTAATTCGATATTTAAAATAGTTAAACCTGCTCCACATCCACATTAGTGTTTCTTTTAAATGGAAGACCTGCAGGAGTGTTTTTGGACCTCGCTTCAGTTTCACTTTCATCGTATGTCATCATCGGCCTTTTCTTTGTTTGTTTGCCATAGTAACCGTTTACTCACAACACGCAACAAAAGAGACAAGAAAAAACTGCTTCACACACAGGTGAGTTAAAGAGCGAATCTCCGGTGTTAAAAGTCAAACTGTGACTGTGATTTTTCCAGAAAACTCTTGAAAATGCAATCACCGTTGTGTTGATTCATCATAGATAGATAGAGACTTAACAGACATTTATTTAAATAAAAATATTCAGGTACGTTTGAGTACATTTTGCTCACTTTTCGCCTTTTGTTCGTCAGGTGTAGTTACTCCCTCAGATTCAATGTCGCTCCAATGAGGTAAAAGTCATGCAGGAATAACGTGATCTTCTGGGGACATCGTGTAATGAAGGAAATGATCCTCTGAGTATCGCCAACAACAGTAGATCAGCTCGTAGTGCTGCTGCTGCTGCCGAGCGTCCTCATCGAGGTTTTGACCTACATAGATCTGCGTTCATTTATCTCAAACCTCCCTCCTCATTAGTCGGTTTGTCCCGACTTCTTCTCTTTCATGTCATCATGAATTAGGTTGTTTTTCTAAGAGAAGAATCTAATCGGGCGAGTTGAATTTCGGGTTGTTGTGATGATGGTAAATCTTCATAATCTGCTCCGTATCTTTTACTGATCTATCATCCAAATATCCTCCCAGCCAGGCGTCTTCATTTCCACTAATTTAAGTCCATTATGATGCTGTATTTGCCGGTTTACTCTTTATTTATTCTCCCCATTATGTGCTCTTTCTGCATTTATAAATATGGACGTGAGGGGAGGACGTGATGAAATGTCACTTTAAGATTACGAGCGAAGGTGCAGCAAAATAAAATATAAGACCACTCATACTGACCGCTAAACATAATACAGACACGCAAACGTCACTTAAAAATATGTATGTTACAGCAAAATATCCACTTAGTGAGGCCAACATGAAGATAAATGTTGTGATAAAGGGCATTTTATTACTAAAATATATTGATGATGACACCTTTGTTTGCAGCAGTGATTTCTTTTCATACAGACAAATAAAACATTTTGGTTTAATTGAACCTGTGACGTTTCACACTTAAGATTATTTAACTACAGTTCCCATAATGCTTTGGGGCCTGTAACCAGAAAGTGTTAGTTTGCTGGGAGCTACAACTTTTTTATCTATGTTTTTGCCAAATTGTCACTATTAAAAGTATGTTTAATAAACCATTATCAGCTCCTGTTTTCAACGTACTCACGACGACGAACCGACGGCCGTCACTGAAACACTGAAACACTGACTGACGAAAACTTAAAAAACCTGATGATTCTCAGGCAACTTCTGCAGTTATAAGGAGCGTCTTTGTTCAGCGATTTCTGAGCGGATTTATGGGTATTTATTTGTAAAGGATACCAGAGATGGTGATGTCCTCGGGCGGTCTAAAAATATGCGTATCATGACTCACCCTCCACGCCTCCCTCCGACTCTGCCTCACACTTTCTCTACTACAGCATTTAAATGGGTGATTATTCAAAAGATTCATTACATGTGACTCTTCACAGACTGATTTCTCTCCTTTATTTGAACTGAAATGCGAACAGTTGTTTATCTGCGGTCCCTTTTAGCGCCTGACTGCTTTGTTATAGTGCCATGGAAAGTTGGCAACCCGTAGTTTTTCCTCCGCTGACGGATGATTTGGATTCACTCTGTGTGGTACAGTCGCTTAACTTTACAAGACGACACAGAAAGAGCGAACAAGGCAGATATTAGATCAGGTCGGCTGTTGGGAAGTTCGTAAAAGTGAGAACAATCATGTCCTGTTTATGGAAATGATCTCCTAAGAGGTACTTGGCTTGCACTTCCATTAATGAGGCCCTCTGTGCATATTTAAGCGAATGCACTTCCTGTAATGTAATGTCGCATATTACAAGACGGCTTCATTCCCCCGGCGGCTCCGAGGTGAGAGGCCGGCTCCTCGCGGTCCTTAACGAGAGCTGCAGCTAAACCCGGCTCGTCCTCCACGCTACCAAAACTAAACCGGCATGGAGAGAGGTGGTTTTATAAAAAGCCTTTGCAGCGCAGTATTGACCGGTGTGGTCTCTGTGAGTCGGAGGTGAAATATGCGACCGTGCAGTGACTCAGTGAATTCCTCAAACGTTTGCTTTTGTTCGACCATATGACCAAAAACATATAAATATAAGTGGTCTTCTTAGGTCTTTATTACGGCATTTCTGTGGCTTGCATGGAGAAAAAAAGATTCAACCTTTACTCCAGATGGCCGCGCGTCAAATGAAACCACAAACATCTTACTGAACATCTTTATCTCACTTATATCTCTAAAATTTGGCCATATTGGTGGGTGATTGGATGGATTTTCATGACATACCATGCTGACATTCATGATTAATACGAATGATTTTGGAAATGCCAGCAGATCAAAATGTTCACCAGTCCAGTAAAAAACATCCGCCAAATAGTTTGGCTCAAATTTCATTTTTTATTACGAGTATATCTGATGTATTGATACATATTCAGCAACTTCACTGATGAATCGGCACAAAATTCAGCACAGATGTTAATACTTTCTAGAGGATGAAACCTGCTGACTTTGTTTATCATTTAACTTTTCCTGCAGTGCCGCCATAATGACGATCGATTAAATTCCTCAACAGCTATTAAATGGTTTGACTTGACGTTTGGAAAGATATTCAGGATGAATTACAACTTGTGATTTTATGACTTTCCCTCTTTCGCTTTGTCTGATTCGACTGTTCGCATGAAAGCAAAAACATGGCAAACATAATTATATTAGCATTTTAGCTTCACAAATCTGCATGATTGTACACTTGAAGTCTTTTTATATGAGCAAAACGTAACATAAGTGTGAACGATTTTCCAGTTTCTCTCAGTTTCTTTACAGTTTTCCACTTTACTAGTTTGGTTTAATCTCACTGCATTTTTAGTCAAACTGTTCACTCCATCAAACTGCAGACAAAGTTGGAACCTGGTGGTGAAGAAAGTGGGACAACTAGCAGCTAAAGAGCCAGATATTTTGCTCAGGAGACGGTGGAGACCAAACACAGAGCTAAAAGGAGAACGAACATAAATTCTGATGATGCTCTGACACCTGTTATCCCCGACAACAACAACAAGTGGCCCAAACAGATCAGTCAGAGCAGGTTTAAAAAGCTGCCCGACAGACAGACAGACAGACAAACAAACACACTCGTCGTGTCGTTGTTTCCATCTCATGCAGATTAGTGTGGTTGGTGGGCAGAGCTGTTGGTAAGCTACTTCTCACATTCACAAAAGGTGTGATGCAACCGCAGCTTTTGCACAGAGTTCAGTTCACAAATTATTCAGATCTATTTTTACACACATTTGTCTGCCAGTGATGTAAAACACTTCGCTCTGCATGATCACCCCCCGTGCTCTCTGTGTGATGCTAATTTTACTTGTGTCTTGCTTTTTTATTATGCAGATATGTCATATATTTTCTTATTGAACATGTCGCTCGATTATAAACACCACCATGAGTATTTGACTGAAGTGAAATAAAATGAGGCGAGGAGGACATTCATTTGAATTTAAAAAATCACTTTGGTTTAATGAGTCCATGAATTCTCCCCAATAATAATGATAACTGAACTGTCTGTGTATTGATAACGTTTCAGTTTTGTTGACCTTGAGAGCCTCTCAACATTACGAACTCAATAATGAACATTTAGTTAAATTCACTCCTTAATGACAGGACCAATAAAACCTGATTATAGGAATCATAAATGTCGACTTTATTGCAGAGCTGTTTAGTGGATCGCACTACTGGCGCATATTAAAGGAGGCAACAGTTACAGTTAACAGTGTGTTTATGTTTATTGAACGTCGCATGACCCCAGTCTTGTTCAAAGATGTCAGGACTAAGCTTCGGATCAACGCTGACCCAAGAGCACCTGCAACATCCTGCTTAAGAAGCTAAAAGTACAAAAGTACTATCAGCAAAATAAAGCATCAAAAGTGAGAAAACCGACTGATATAAACTTGAATGTTATATTTTATAAGCTTATATTTTTATGTACAATATTATTCTGTGAAATAAATAAGTGAAATGTTGTGAATATAAAGCGGCATAAAATGGAAAAATGTGGGACCTCTAACATGTATGTAAGTAAAGTACTTGAATAAATGTATTTCTCCCTGCAGGCCGATGTTTAGACACTCAGAGAGCAACATCACAGTCCACTGATGGAGGCTGTAATTGTAGCTCCACTTGGTGCCCCATAATAATAAGCATTAACATTTTTTTCTCTGTCCGAGCCGGCAGAAATCCTCAACAGATCCATTATCACTTTGCAGAGTCTCCATGCATATTCCCGCGCTGTAAATTAGTTCATCTCAAAGCTGCAAAGCTCGGCGTCCCCGATGACCTCCCATCACCACTTTCATCCCGCTCTCACCTCCCGGGCAGCGTGGCAGTAATTTGTGAAAGCATGCACATATGAACAGTGGGACTAATGCAGCCTGTGAGCAATGTAATACCTCAGCAGGCAGTGTGCCAAATCAAGCCGGATTATACAACATGCTCCCGGCAGTCCATTACTACCCTGCTAGGATCAGTTGGATCCAGCCCCTCCGACTTCTATAAATATGAGTATGTGCGTGTCGCGCCCTCGAGCAGCGGTGGAAGAAGTGTGCAGATCCTTTACACGACTCATCATACAACAATGCAAAAAAAAGTCCTGCACATAAGATTTTCAATCAAATTAGTGTATTAAAATTATTCAATGACCCATTTTATATTGTTGTGAAAAGATTATGTGTAAGATCACGTGTAAATCGCATTGCAGCAGATCGAGGTGCAGCTAATTTACCTGTTGGTCACTGGTTCTTCAGACCAATGTGGTCTGAAGAAAGAATATTTCACTCTGGTTTTGATTCAGCAGACTGTATCTTGAAACAAGGAAGTGAAACTGCCCCCCTTCATCGACATTTTCCATCCGTCCTCTAGATTCCCTCTAACTCCTAAATGGAGATCTAAACGATATAAAAAGATAAAAATATGCAGACAGGAGTGAAGTAAAGAATTCAAGAGCTCAAAAGTCTTATTATGTTATTATTGTATTCGTCACTTTTGTTATATCACTATAAAAAATATAGATTTTTAGCTGCTTTTTAATAAATGTAGTGAATAAAATTAAAATACTTAAGTAAAAGACACTACTTGAGTAAATATACCCAGTTAACTTCCACAATTGCAAATACATTTCTTTTTGCAGGGCGACGTTTAAGTAATTCAGTCACAGTTACAAACAGGATAACTTTTCACTACCAAAGACATATATAAGAACATAAATATATCACATAAAGATAAAATTTAAAAAATTACAAGATTGATATAAACCAGCGGTGGAAGAAATAGTCAGATCCTTAATAACACAATGTAAAAATACTCCATTACAAGTAAACTTCCTGCATAAAAGCAACATACGGTATCATAAAAATGCACCTAAAGTATGACGAGTAAAAGTACTTTAAGTATAAATAATTCCCCACTGGTGATGATGATGATGATGGTGATGGTGATTATTATTATAATTATTATTATTATTAGTACAACCTACTAATGAGCTTTTGTTAAAGCACATTAGGTCCCTCCTGAGGTGAAGTGGAAGTGTGAAGTAGCATGAAAATACTGAAGTATCACCAAGGACCATACTGAAGTAAATGTACTCAGGTGTGTGTGTGTGTGTTAAAGGTGTGTTAAAGTGAACCATTCATGTACAAAGACCAACAACACAACCCGGTTCTTCATCAGAGGAGCTGTAGATGAAATCCAGAGGGGAGAAGGTGCATGGAGGCATAACAAAGGAGGGGGGGCTGTTAAATTGAAAGAAAAAGAAAGGAGGGGAGATGATGATGATGGGGGGGGGTCACGAGAGGCGTCCATGTTTGTAGGAAGCAGAGAAACAAGGACAGCAGCAGGGAGGGATCCTACGTTAGCAAGAGGAAGCATGATCCCGCTGTGAAGCCGGGCTGCTGGGCTATATTTAGCTTCTGTTGCCATGTGCCGGGAATGTGCATGGCAGAGGGAGACACACACACACACACACTTACTACTATTACACACACACTAAGCTCAGCACAGCTCATGCTCTGCACGTGTGTGTGTGTGTGTGCAGGTCAGTTTTAAAGTTTTTCTGGTGATTTCATTCATGATCTTGTCAGTTTTTGTGTTTTTATGAAATCACTTGTGCATTTTAAATGTGCAAACACATAAATATCAACGCTCACACATACTGACACGTGATTTTTTTTTTTTTTTACATCTTAGGCAATCACTAAAACTGGAGGAAGGGGCTGCACGTGTTAGTAAACCGTTCAGAGGACGATGAAAGCTTCAAATAAAAAAGGTGGATCGAAGACGTGATGTGTTATCGCAGCGGTGTGAATAAAAGATACATGCTTCCATTTATTTTCTCTTCTTCTCGACCCCCATTCTGCAGCATTTTGCCTCTTTAAACTTAAATGCACATCACTCTGTAATCTGCTTGATGCAGTGCAGAGCTCGCCGTCTCTCATTGGTGTGTGTTCGGTCGAGAAAACAGCCCAAGGTGTCGCCATGCAAACCAACGCAGGCTGCACCAATGAGGAGACGTCGCCTTCCTCTGAACCGCCTCCGATTGGACTGCCTGACCTTCGATAAGTCCGTTATTGTGAGGTGTAAGGGCAGACTGACATTTAATTTCAAGATTACAGGCTGTCTACATATGTGTTTGTCTGCATGTGTCTCTTAATGGACAATAAATAAATAAAGCCCTCGAATGATGTTAACAGTGCATCCAAAATCCACTCATCATTAAAACAACCAAACAGAAATGAATGCAAAAATACAAAACTAATAAATTCAAAGACTAAAAAGCAAAAGTTCAGCATTTTTTTGGATGACAACATCTCGTGTCTTTATGCAAAATTTTGAAGCAGACATTTTTTCCAGGTTTTAACTTTTTTGCATCTGGTGGAGTCGCCCCCTGTCGGTCATCGGAAAGACTGCAGATTCAAGGCACTTTTGCACTGGTTGCACTTTTTAGACTTTTACAGAACTTACAGTTCAGATTAAAACACAATTTGTCATCAGAAAGTAATCACTCCCTGCTGTATCGTCTGTTTTACTGTAAATGGGACAATAACATGCTAAATTAGCATCATGTTGCATTAAAGGAGCCTTGTAATTAGGGATTGAGAGCATAAAGTTGTAAAGAAAATGGTTACTGAGGTGATAAATCTGGTGAAAAGTAGGCAAATTTTTTCTGATTTCTATATAGCTTCTTTTAGCATCTGTTGGAGTCGCCCCTTGCTGGTCATTTGACAGAATGCAGGTTTAAACCCCTTAAACTAATAACTAACCGCATCTGACTTGTGGTAATTATAATTTTAATTTAAGCTTTTAAAACAGTAGTGAGTACTTTATGCAAAGTCCACCAACTCAAAAACTCTTTGTTGTAAAAATAGAAAATTTATTGAAACATTTAGAAAGAAACAGTTCAGTTTAAAGCACATTTTCTATGTGACAATAATAAAAAATCAAGAAAAATGACAACTGACTTAGTGCAATATCATTAAGTGTCTTTTTTTGTATGTACATTTTTATGAAAAGTATTAAAAGATTATACTTAATAGTATATACTTAAAACAAGAAAAAACTTGTATATACTTGTGTTTTGTATTTGCTCAAATGGCATTACAATAAAAAACTACACAAGATAGTAAAAAGTAATAAAGAAAACAGCATTTTCTTGGTTCACCAATATAAAAATTAATGTTCGTTAACAAACAGCTGACAGATGTAAGATCTGAAAGCTGTTCACACGGCCATCAGTTAAACTATCTGAACTTCTGTGGCTTTAGATATCATTTACTTTGAAAACGGTTGAGGGTTTACTGTCCTGCTGACACATCTCCATCCTCTCCTCGTCTATGCTGATGAACCAGCCGGGACAGCTGACGGACTCGAAGGTATTCATAGAATTTCCCGTGGTCCTCCTGTAGAAGAGGAAACGGCTCTCGGATTGGTCGTCATAGATCGTATCTAAATCATTCCCAGAGACGACAGCCTGGAAGATGCATGAAGAGAAAGAGTCTTATTTTTTTTTTTATGTAAGGAAACACATTTCTGGGGAAAAAAGATGCAAGATGGCAAAATAGACGGCTCAGAGGAAGTCAAAACTTTAATTTACCAAAACAAAATAATAAGAATCAGAGTAATAAAGTCAAATTTATGATGAAATGTCTTAATTATAACATATTTTTTACTTTGCTTTTGAGGGAAAAAAGTCAATTATAAGATGAACAGTCAACATTTAGACGTCTGACTAAAGTTACAAGCCGATCACTTTTTGTACGTGAACACTATTAAATAAATGTTGTTTGGTAAAATGAACTATATATTATACATTTTACCAAACAACTGTTCTGTCATATTATTGTTGTTGTTGTTGTTATGTTTACCTCCAGTTGCACCACAGCTCCGTCGTCTTTCTTGGAGCAGGAAATGTACCTTCTGCGATCGGGAATGGACAGAAGTATCGGCTGACCTGGCTGATCTTCATAAGGAGACGGAAGAGAGTATTTCTGCAGTCGGAAATTCACTGATGGAGGAAAAAGAGAGAAACGTAAACAACGTAAAAAAATACAAGTGAAAGTTCAAAATGTAAATTCAAGTATCAGCAGTAAAAGTACCAAAGTATTCTCAGCTTCATGTAGTATCAGTATCAGTTGTAAAACTTTAAAGTTATATACAGTTGGCGGTGCTTTCACTCTAGTGGTAGCATGAGACGAAGTCTACAACCCACACAAGTGGCTCAGGTAGTGCAGCTCATCCAGGATGGCACATCAATGCGAGCTGTGGCAAGAAGGTTTGCTGTGTCTGTCAGCGTAGTGTCCAGAGCATGGAGGCGCTACCAGGAGACAGGCCAGTACATCAGGAGACGTGGAGGAGGCTGTAGCAGGACCGCTACCTCCGCCTTTGTGCAAGGAAGAACAGGAGGAGCACTGCCAGAGCCCTGCAAAATGACCTCCAGCAGGCCACAAATGTGCATGTGTCTGCTCAAACGGTCAGAAACAGACTCCATGAGGGTGGTATGAGGGCCCAACGTCCACAGGTTGGGGTTGTACTGCTTACAGCCCAACACTGTGCAGGATGTTTGGCATTTGCCAGAGAACACCAAGATTCGCCACTGGCGCCCTGTGCTCTTAACACAGATGAAAGCAGGTTCACACTGAGCACATGTGACAGACGTGACAGAGTCTGGAGACGCCGTGGAGAACGTTCTGCTGCCTGCAACATCCTCCAGCATGACCGGTTTGGCAGTGGGTCAGTAATGGTGTGAGGTGGCATTTCTTTGGGGGGCTGCACAGCCCTCCATGTGCTCGCCATCCAGAGGTAGCCTGAATGCCATTAGGTACCGAGATGAGATCCTCAGACCCCTTGTGAGACCATATGCTGGTGCGGTTGGCCCTGGGTTCCTCCTAATGCAAGACAATGCTAGACCTCATGTGGCTGGAGTGTGTCAGCAGTTCCTGCAAGACGAAGGCATTGATGCTATGGACTGGCCCGCCCGTTCCCCAGACCTGAATCCAATTGAGCACATCTGGGACATCATGTCTCGCTCCATCCACCAACGCCACGTTGCACCACAGACTGTCCAGGAGTTGGCGGATGCTTTAGTCCAGGTCTGGGAGGAGATCCCTCAGGAGACCATCCGCCACCTCATCAGGAGCATGCCCAGGCGTTGTAGGGAGGTCATACAGGCACGTGGAGGCCACACACACTACTGAGCCTCATTTTGACTTGTTTTAAGGACATTACATCAAAGTTGGATCAGCCTGTAGTGTGTTTTTCCACTTTAATTTTGAGTGTGACTCCAAATCCAGACCTCCATGGGTTAATAAATTTGATTTCCATTGATAATTTTTGTGTGATTTTGTTGTCAGCACATTCAACTATGTAAAGAACAAAGTATTTAATAAGAATATTTCATTCATTCAGATCTAGGATGTGTTATTTTAGTGTTCCCTTTATTTTTTTGAGCAGTGTACTTTATATACAGTTAGTTTGGTCCAGTGGTGTCCAACCTAGGGATTAAAATTTGTACTTAAATACTGTACTCAAGTGAACTCATCCTCGTACCTTTGCATCTCAAGTCTCCTGCTTTCAGGATGATGGCCTGCAGTTCAAGCGTTCCTGGTTCGAAGACGATGTTTTTCTGAGACAAGTCGCACAGGTTGCACTGCTCCATGCTGCTCAGACGACGAAACAACTTTCTCGGCTTCGAGCAGAAGTTTATCTTCGTCTCCTCGATTGTCTCTGTGGAAAGGTGGAGGCAGATGTTAGCACTGTGTTTCAGAGCGATGACGACAGAACAATAACTGGAGAGAGGAAATAATTTAAATGTAGATGTGATAAACTGAAATGACATTACTTAGGTATCATGTGTCGAGATGAACTTCTCAACTCCATTTATTCATTCAGCTCACATGAGAGGAGGAGATATTTATTGATTTATTGGACTAAACTGGAAAGTGACAAATTTTGCCCAAATCCAGTTTTTTACCGACACTCTAATTTATCATTTTCTTTCATCGTGTTTCTGGAGTTGGCTTTGCAGATTGTAAACAAGTTGATATCCACTACAACAGTGAAAGCTGTTTGATTTTTTACAGGAAAAAGTGCATTAAAGTAAAAGAGATTTCAGCCTAATTCCACCCAGAGGCGTCAGATCGGGTAGTTTGGTTTCATCTCTTTTCTTGAGTAATTTTATTTTAGTGGTTCAGTCTCCGCCATCGACACGCCTGAAGCCGCTGGTTTCATTTTGTTTCTCTACAAATAATAAAAATGGGTCTTCATCATCACCCACCCTCCACCAGGCTGTCTATGAGGGCGCTGTAGAGCTCTCTGCTGCCCCTGACACAGTGAGTCAGGGGCCTCTTCATCCTGTTCATTGCCAGCAACAGCGTTGCGACGTTCTGCATGGTGTGTGGGCAGTGGGAAACCACCAGGTCCAGTCCCTCGTCGAGGCTGAAGATCTGCCCCTGAACATCCTGTGCAAAAGGGCAAAGAGAAAACCACACATTAACCTCCCCCCGCTTGGTGCAGGTGCTTTACCCGCCCCCTCTGAGTCATGCACGCTGCAAGAATTTAGAGGAAATAAATAAACAGAAAGCTCCCTAAAACAATGCTTAAAGATAGTATTTTATATAATACGCTAACACCTGTAATTTCAATCAGTCAGAAGAGAAGACAAATTTATACATACAAATATTCTCACTTTACCGACATATAATGGTATAATATCAAATTATGTCATCTGACTGAGTTTGAAATACAAAGTGAATTATGGCTTCTCGTTAATGATAATTCATCTTACCGTCATGTCAAGTGCTTTGTCATTGAAAGCAGGGAACTCGGGTGAGCTGAAATACAAAAGCAGATAAAAGTCAAATTTACTGTTCTTAATGTTCTTAATTAGCAAGCGTCCTGTTAAAAGTTAAATCATCCTGTGCATTTGAATACAAATTTTTCATTTTTCAACCCAAATGGGGTATATTTTCAGTGTTTCTGTTCAGTTTTTGTTCACCGACACAGGACGCTCAAGTGAAATACAATGAAAAGGGGAAGCGCTCCGGTCCGTCTGTGACAAACAAGTTTTGGTAACTCCTGTTTTCAGGTTCACAGATGATGACACAACATGAAAAATGTCACTTCAGCGCAGATTTTATTCTGTCTGTTTGCAATCTTTATATCTCAGTTGGTGAAGGAAACATTTCATATAGTGAGATTTAAAAATAATAATAATGAAAATGTGAGGCAAACTTACCCCTCCAGAGCTTGACACAGGTCGAAGCTGGACATTGTCATGATGTGAAGTGTTCAAATGAAAGAAACTCCTCTGCTTGCAGTTGATAGATTCGTCCCAGGCAGGCTGATGGAGGATTTTGCGCAGTGTCTCTCTTTTTATGTGTCTGGACTTCCTGATTGTAGCTGCAGTTTCAGACGTCACCCTCTCCCCACAACATCTGAAACTACACCAGGCCACTGCTACACCAGTGCAAATGAAAAAAAAAAAACAAACTGCTGGGATCATTCAGAAACAGTTGAAATCAAACATCGATTTGTCCCAGAATATTTGATTTTTATTAATTTTATGAAATATGAAACTAAAACAAGACAAATGCATTGAACATGTGAACTCGCTGAGTTCATATCCGACAGTCTGTCAGTGTTAGCTCTTGCCTATTTATATTGTTGTTGTCACCATGTCGTAACTCAGATTAGATAAACGTTTTTTTTTACTGTAGGGGAAATTCAGGTGTTGCAGCAGTACAAGGACGTAAATAAATACAGACACGTGGAGGGGGAAAAGGTAAATATAAAAGAATAATAATGGAAGTGAAAATGGGAACAATGAAAAACTCACAATAACAAGGCAGGTTCTGAGCGCAACTTCTACACTAAAACTCTGATTTTACTGATTTAAGGCGACTGGACCTAAAAGCTGTTCTCCGATATATCACTGTCGACATAACTATATCATTTTAAATTAAATGCAGTGAAAGCCCTTGACCTTCCTGCAGATGTGAAATTAGCTGTTCTTACATTTTCCAACTCATCTGAAACTTGAAATGAAATATTCGGCCTCGAAAGCGGGATTTCCCCTCGCCAACAAATCATCTTTGGCTGCAGGAAACGCTGTAGTACTAATCAGGGTTCTAAAATAATGATGATAATTTCATTTTTATCCTTATAGCTCCCTCCAAAAGTAGCCAAGTTTGGACACAAAGTACCCTGAACTTTTTAGTTTTTTAATCCTTTTTTTAAAGGAAGTTGTTGTCTGTATTTCCACCGTGAAGATCAGGCAGATTAGTCCGCTGACGTTTGAGAAAGCGAACGGCTGTTTTTACACGTCGTTTCTGCTGCGCTGGATTTCCTCCTCAGCATAAATACTCAGTAAGGCCTGGACTTGGTCGCTCCGTCTGTTGTAGACCTTCTTCTGCTCCGTGTCCATGTCTGACAGAAACAAACCGTAAATACAGTTCGTTTGAGGATGCAGGCTTTTCAAAATAAAATGCTGGAACACTCGACCAATCAGAAATATTCAGCCAAAGTTCCTGTACTTTTTAAAAGTACGATGCCCCCGAGCAGGGACTTTTTTGGGGGGTAAAATAATGTCCCTGAACATCATTTAGACCCTGGTCCCTGTGGAGGAAATGTTCCTCTGAAGGGACCTGGAGACAGTTCCTGTGGTCCAAACATGGCTAATGAAATGAAACATCCACCATTCAGTATCATCGCAGAGCACTCCGGCAAAACTATGCAGGATTGTTTAGCAAAAAAAGTGAAACCGGGCTCGACTTTTGATGCAAAACAACACAACGTGCATTGGTCAACAGTGCAGACAAACATTCCTGATGATTATTTTGTAATGTGAACACCATATTTCTCCTGTTTATGACAAAAGATTAAATCATTGCTGTGAAAACGGTTACACAATCCGTTGTGCATTGTTCTGCCCTCTGATTGACCTTTTAAACACACTTTGCAGTTTGAATCTCTTCCTAAAGTGGTAAAGCTGTTTTTTTTTTACCAGTATGGATGTATGACAGGACATCAGATCGTCATAAAGCAGCTTCGCCTCTGCCTATGTTCAATCAGACCTATGAATGTTAGTTTTTAAAAAGCTTTGCTCTGCAGATGTTTAACCTGTTTGAACGGACAGTCTGAGGGATTTAGTGGCATCTAGTGGTGAGTTGGCAAATTGCAACCAACTAAATACCAATCGTAGAGGAAGTGTGGTGGTTGCTGCTTCCATGAAACTGGAAAAACAACAATTCTCAGTATTTAGGTGGTTATACGCTAATAAACAGATAACTATGAATATTTTTGCCGGTGATCGCCGGGTCAGATCCAACTGCGAATCTATGGCCTGGACAAGACATTTAAAAGTGAAAGATACTGACTGCAAAGTGACCGACTGACTTATTAAACTGCTGTGTTCAGACTGTTGTTCATTGCAGTTTGAGTAACTATTTCCTCCAGATAAATAAAAGTATGTTTCTGTTGAATTATTTTTATTTTTTAATCTTGATCAGCTGTTCAGTGTTTTCCGAGTAATCTCTAAGTGAGCTCTTGTCTCAGATTTTTAAAGCATTACAGAGTTTATCTTTACAGAGTTTAAGTGTGAGCCAAAGAGGACTTTTATTTATTTAGTTTGTTTGTTTATTAGTTGCTTTGCTATTTTTTTTTCTTTTATTGGTAAAAATTCCCTTTAATATAAAATGAAACCAATGTCCATGTGGGTGGATGTTTTTTCCCAGGCTTTGAGTAGGATTTTCACAAGTGGTGTGGCATAGCATTACATACATCCTTTTGTGTGGGCGACTGTCGGCTGCACACTCAGGTTAACCCCTTACACTGGTTCATATATATATATATATATATATATATATATATATATATATATATACACATAGAACATATACACACACACACACACATATATATATATATATATATATACACACACACACACACACACACATATATATATATATATATATATATATATATATATATATATATATAGTTTTCAGTGTCCTCCAATAACAGCCACTTTTCCAATTTGACACAGTATTTATAGAACACCAGGTTTTATTTTAAAACACTGTTTTAACATTGCTCATCAAGATGTGGGCGCATATGCAATACTGAAAAATCACCTACATCACGTCACATCATTAGATTTAGATTGATGCACTGATGTTCACACGATTATCTAAACACAAAAATGATCATCTTTCTTAATATATATTTGTACATCAGACATGGGTTTTCCTCATCTGCAGCAACGCTAACATGCAGATGAAGAAGCGGAAGTGGGAAAATCCAAGTAAGACTGAGTGATGGAAAGTTAAAGGGTCTGACATGACTAAAACATCGTATCTAATCACAAAAACACATAACACATAACCCTGACACATAAACCACAACAGAAAAAAGGGGAAAATATGAGCAGAGCGCTGAGTTATATGGATTCAGATAATTAGTCATAAAGTGAATTTCTGCACTTTCGACTGATCTCTCATGGACCTCGGTGGAAACAAAGCATTCAGAAAACAAACATTTTGTGTACAGATCTGACAAAACCTGATTTTTTAAAACTTTTTTTAATACAAATCTGCATCATGGTGTGGTTATTTCGTATGTCACATCACTGTGTTTGGACGATGACCACAGGCCACAGTGTTAAATGCAGAAACTATAACTGAAATTTCAGCGGTTCTCATGTCTTTAACTGAGCGTTCATCCCAGCAGTGACTGTTCAGACAAAGCTCAAAGATGCACCGTCTCTTTCACATTTTAAGCTCCTAAAAACTGCAAATATTTACTTCTGTAAATGTGTCGTCATGTGCAAATATCACCAGCGCCGCCATGGAGTTGTTTTCATCTTATTATAATGAATAAGCCGAAGAAACGGGACAAATAAAAAGGATGTTTAAGGTTTAGATTTTGATTGTGGAAACAAGCTTTGCTTCTTCTGATGGTTTGTCTGAAAAGCTGCTCAACACTAAAGCGCAGTTTGCCATTCAGGCACGATGCTGAGAAATGATTTAATGAAGCGTGGGACATCTTCAGGAAATGACTGCAGAGCTATCAGTTCGTTCCTGAATCGGGGCTGGGGGATTCCAGGTAATTTCCACTACGAAAGGGCACCAGAAACAAACGTAGGAATACCAGTGTGTAAATGGAGCATCTTTATTTATAAGATAAATTCCATGTTTAGACATTTAATTTTTTTCTGTTGTAGCAGAGGATGATTATATTATAGATGATTTTTTATTATTATTCTTATTATGATAAATGTGCTGACCTTGTTGTCTGCCAAAAAGCTGACACCTGAAGCAGATGTCAAAGGAAGTGGTGTTGGTGGTGGTTTTTGCTGCTGAACAAACATGAAACAGAGGTGAGATTTTCACTGCTTGTCACGATCAGCTGCAACCGAGTGACCTAAACGTGCCTAAATGTTTTTAAGTAACCAGCACAAAATCAGGGTGTCTTCAGAGACACATCTTTTAAACCTGCATTTGGCTACTTGTTGGATGCAGAAACACTTTTCAGTTAATATGGTGAGCAAACACACAGAGCATGTTAAAGAATGACATGATTGGATTTTAGACCCTTTTTGTCTGAAAACTACAAAGGTCAAGCTTGCAATTATATAATTTTTTTATGTCAAAATCTCAAGATATCAAAGCTGTTTTTCTGGTGCTAACTGGATAATTGTGTTGAACTCCAAAATGAGTGTGTGGTTCATTTGAGCACAGCTGATTTCAACCTTCAAGATCACTGTGATGACTGTCAGGGAGGATCCATAACTGATCAATAATTAAGGCCTAAATGTGGAGTTTGCTTTGCTGCAGTTTCTTCATTGGAGCAGACAATCTGGTTTTATAGTCTCCAAAGATGAGAGGTTGACCCATCTCTCTGCTTCAGCCAGCAGCTGCTCAAATAAAGCCGTTATATATATTATATAGAAATAATGAAGACATTATTAAGCTCATCCTGTTTGCCGTCCCACTGTACATAATGACCCCCACAGCATCTCCACAGAGCCTACAGACACCTGCTGATGGAAACTAACTGGAGATAAACAGAAACATCACAAGGAACAAGAGGAAACCACACTCTGACTTCTCAGGATAACTCGTGAATTATTTAGAAATAACGAAGCTCATTTCCAGGATACTTATCTTGCGGTTTTGAGCTTTAAAATAAATGTTGCAACCTCTGCTGTTCTTGATTTCTGTGTTGTTTTTTTGGCTGCAGACTGTGCTGTGGGCCATAGAAACCAAAACACTGAACTGAAAGACAACACGAAGCTTCACAGCACTCAGGGGGAACTGCAGAGGCAGATCAGAGATGATAGTTGTCTGTGGGTTTATTGCAGCGAGCACACGAGTCAAATGTTGAGAATGAAGTGACTGTCACTCTACGGTTTACCAAACATGTGGTAATCAGCTTGAGTGCTTAAAAATGGGAAAAATGTGCCTGTGTTGTCGTCACTCACGTGTGTGTGTGTGTCGTCCAATATCAGCGTATCATTTACATTTCTGCAGTGAATAACATTTACCAGGAGATATAAAATAAAGAGAATAAAAAAAAAAAAAGAGTTGACTGTCCTGTAGCTTTAGTGTGTGGTGCGATGACAACTCATCATGCCGGGATGCTCTTAGTTCCTTCAATTTCCCTCGAAATCTCTACTTTTAGTTTGTAATGGAAACATCTACACCTTTATCCTTTTATGAAACAACCCTGTAGGATATCTACACCTTTAATTTTAATAATCTTTTGTGCCTCATGACTTCATTTTAAAAGACTAATGTTGACTAAAGTCGGGTGCTAATAATAGTAATAAAATAAATAATATCAAGCTTCAATTGTAGATAGATATAAAAAGAAAACAGATGACAGGGAGTAAATGGCAGAAAGATTTAAACACAGTATTGAAAAAGAATTGTCACCAATGAGGAATAAAATATACATATTTACATGAATATATACTTTAAATGTGTTGTAGTGTACACAACAAAAGAAATTATTCAAATCAGTGAACTGAAAATGCAGAATATGACCTGAGAGTTGACATGATGGCACTTTCCAGGTGAGCTTAGGCTGCACAGGTGTACCTGATAAAATGGACGCTGAGTGTGCATTACTGTGTGCACAGTCTGTGTTAACCACCAGATACCAGGATGTCAGTGATCCTCGATACATCAGGTTGTTCTTCCTCCTTTAAAATTTGGTTTCTGTTCACTGTAAGTCAGAGTAAAATTAGAATTTAAGGAAGGAAATCAAATCACGGAAGATAAATAAAATCGTAAAATCATGTGTCACAAAAGATAGATTATCACGCATTATTGCACATTATCACTTTTTAGTCAATGTTGCAAAAATAACCGCTGGTGTTGTTGTTGAATGTGAGTCCAATATCGTGTCTCTTTTAGCTGTTTCACTACCTCCTAAAGGGAAATATCTGTCTCTTTAGCTGCTAAACGCTGCACTAAGTTTACCAGTTGCTCTTTAACTTGCCTGCTAACCTTGTTTAAGTTACCGTTTGGTGCTGAACAGGTTGTATAAAGTAATTTTTTTACAGCTAAAATGTAATGAATTCCAGAGACAATATCCTATTTTATATATTTAATAGTGTGAAATAATCTACTGTAAAATCAGTTGTAAATATCACATTTGCAATTTTTGACGTCATTCAGGCGCTATCAGGTTTGAACACAGCTGTTTGTGGTTGAGTGATCTACATTTGCCTGTAAACAAGCAAATTACACTGAACATAAATGCAACACTTTTGTCTTCACTCCCATTTTTTATAAGCTGAAATATAAGATGTTAACCTTTTCAGAAAGTCTGTTTCTCTCAGATTTAGTTGGTTTGAATCAGTGTTAGCGATTCAAGATGATTCATCCAAACCGAGATGCTGATTAAACGTTGTGCTTTTGCCGCTCATAATGAAAAATGTACACAACGCAACAGATGTCTCAGGTTTCTACAGCTGTCTGCAATCCAATTTGCCGGTACATCCAACAGGCCACGTGCAACCACAGCAGCTCAGCGACCTGCACATCTGGCTTTTTCAGCTGCAAGGTCGCCTGTGCAGAAATGCTTTGGCTGTTCAAACCAACGGGTAGTTAATCTGTCAGAAACTGTCTCATCTTCAATGGTTTTCACTGTGGTACTGCAAAATTAGAATTTTATTGATTTGCAGTTTGAATGCAGACAGTTTCTGATGTTGCCCATTGTCATTCGCCGCCATCACCTCTGTGCACATTTCCTGGAAGCTGATAACATCTACATTTTTTACTTTCGCGGCTTGCTTACTCAGCAGACGTGTCACCTGCATGATGCAAATGTGGTCACACCAAATAATGACATTTCTGTGACCCAAAAATGCTGATCTATTAGCCCTGTCCATGTGAAACAGTAGCGAAACGTGGGTCTTAAACCTCAGCCCTCTGACCCCCCTCCCTCATTGGGGAAAGAGGGCAGCCTAGCGATAACCACCACCAGCTAATATTTATGATTGGTCACTTTTAGTCATTTGAAATTAGTCTCAGGTATTTTCCTCCTAGGAACTGCAGAGGTGGCTAAATCCTGGTTTTAGTCTCATAATGTCGCTTTCAGAATAAAAGCTGTAAAAATCCACAGTGCAGACAGACTCATTTAGAGAGCAGCTGGTGAACAAAGCAAAGCATTTAGCAGCTAAAGAGTGTTTTGTGTCAAAAACTGACAAGTGTTTCTGATATTTACTTATCTTATCTTAATGATATGCATAAATAGGATAGACAAAATAATAAAAACTGGAGGATTAATTAAACAGCATTATCACTGAAGCTGCCAAGATGAAAAATTGATTAAAAGTTTCATGAAAGAGGATTTATAATTATATTTTGGCTAGGTGTACCTTTTAAACTGGCAACTGAATATGTGTGTACATAGTATTTAAATAAATATATATAAAAAACATAATTTGGTTTGTTAAGCTGTATGGATGGCGTGAGAATCACATGACAGGGCAGAGCTAAAAAAAAAAAAAGATGTCCCCACGGTACTTTTACTGAACTAAAGCACAGAACTATAATATAAATAAAGACAAATGAAAATACCACTTTTTAGAACAGGATTGAGTTTATTTCCTAAGAAACTTGATTATTGAAAGTGTTAAATGCGATGGACCCTCAATGCACCCAAAACATTCCCGGAAGTAAAATAATAAAAATTGAGAAGTTCTGTACAAATGTAACCTGGACAGAAAGAGGAATTGATCGCACTGTTGAGTTCTCAATAACTCTTATAGTAACAGTGTCGTTGTACCTGAAAACTGAGGCCGATTACCTAAAAACTACATCCTCAAATGATATTCTACCTAAGTGGTCATATATTAATACACAGTTCTCCTCATCATCCTCCCGTCCAACATTTCTCTCAGTCAGTATAAGTAGCACAAAGTAATGATTATCTTTTTACATTCAGGCTTCTGAAATGAAATTAACAAAACAAAACAAAATATAAGTAAACAGCTGAAAAATATTTACTCAGAATCACAAAGTTAAAAATCTCGTCCTGGAAAATGGCAATTTGCTCGAGAGTGATAACACTGAACGAAATGAAATGCACACGTCGGAAACAGACAGACAGAGATGAAGCAGAGCCGACTCCTAAACGACCTTGCTGCTGCTAGAAAGGTCGCGTTGTGAGTTTTTAAAGTTTATTTTAACGCAGTACTCGCATGTAAGACTGCTCTTAGAGTGTCATCTGTGTCCGCATCACTTTGTGCTGCGGGACAAAACTCACAAAATCCTACTGTTCTGTGCAAAAACTAAAGTCTGTGAGCTGAGTCAGATAAACACTAACATCATCTGCACAAGTAATTTTTGCCTTCGAGCGCGGCCATTCAGAAGCCTTTCGACATGATGTTACGACACACAAGTGGGCTGCAAATGAAACATGTGAAAAGCTGCAAAGCGACGGCACTGCAAGGAAAGACCAGAAGATCCACAAAGTATATCCTCAAAGTAAAGATCTCAGTTCAACCTCTGAAATCAAACAGACGACCCAACAGAGACGATAATCGCCTTGATGAAACTACATTTTCATTCACAATCTTTGAGTACGAAAAGGACTTCTTAATAGACAAATTTGAAGATCCTTTACTTAAAAAAAATAGATTGTAAATTTTAAAAAGGTAAATTTGGTGATACGTCTGTGCAGATGCTTTAAACGCCGGCCGTGTCGAAGCCTGTTCCTCCTTCCCCGTACCGCGTTGGTTGTGGTTGGGGTTTGGATCAGGTTTTAGGTTGAGTTCATGTAAAGGTGAAACCTATAACCATGACATTCACTCTGCATTTGGTTGGCTGCGTTGATGTGAGATGGGTTTTAACTTATTTTAAAAACTTGTTTTACAGAACAATTTATGTCACAACAAAGTGGAACAATATAAACGCTTGACAGATTGTTGTCTCCATATTTATAAAAGTATCGCTTTCAACTGCGGCCCAAATCGTACCATATGTGAAATGAACTACTTCCCTTCTGCCTTAAATTTAAGAATATATATTTTCACAGAACAAGATCAAGTGTTTATTGTTTTTGTCCACCACTTTGAGGTGTAGTCTCACTGTAAACTATTTGTAGTTCATGGCCGGTATGAACACAACGACACTCGAAGAACATTTCAACATGTGAGTATTGCATTAAAACAGATAAATAAAAACACCCAAGCCTTCCCTAAAAACTTTTAAAACACTGTTTATCCTGTCAGTTGGCTCACAGAACAGTCGGCCTCGCCATTTTCCTCCTTTATCATTAATATATATTAATGTACAAACACTGGGAACACAAAGGGGGATCATTTAGAGGCCATTTCTGACATATTTCACGGCTACACACATGCAACAATGACTGACGGACGCTTCAAGTGAACATTAAGCCATCAGCATACATATATGAGTAATGGAGTTAAAGTGAGGACTGGATGCTTGCTGACATGTAGTAGTGAAATATTGTTTGCTATACACACTTTTACACACACACACACAAACACACACACAGACAGATGTATAAAAACAGACAGACATGAACTGGAATGTCAACCAATTTAAAATCAGGGTGACAAATAAAGCTGAAGATGGTAAAAAAACAAAACAAAACATAGAACTCTCTTGGGCGAAACTAAAAGATGCTTAATTACAGGTCAAAGGTTTACTTGACAAACTGAGATCAATGTTAAAGACTCATAGCGCCCTCTCCTGGAGAGCTGCTGCATCGTTTCATGTTGTAGCCTCGAACGTCTGGGTTCATATAACTCCTACGATCGATGTCTTATAGAAGCATTTACATTATACACATTTTAAGATAAGTCTGGTGATTCTTAACGTCACTACATCCCATAAAAACACTAAAACCTGCAGCGAATGTGTCTAATAATGAGTATTTTCTGATATTTCTTCTTCATCTGAGCCTTAAAAACTATTAAAAACTCATCACTGTTGTTCCTTCATCAACACAAACACACACACACTTTAGTTTATTTTGACTCACACACTCACTTGAGCACCAAATGTAGATTAATCCGCCGCAGAAAATAGTCCCCAACAAATTAACTATTTTCTTTTGGTTGAAATTGCTTTTTCTTTTCTTTCTTTTAATAAATGAAACTTGATGTTTTTTTTTTATTTAAAGTTATTATTATAAGTTATTATTATAGACACTGTTGAACTTGCACAACGTTTTTTTGTTTTTCATGGGATGTGTTGACGATCAAAGATCATCTCCAGCTTTGTCCTTAAACTATCCCAGAGTAAGAATACGACCATAAAGACTATTAAATATTATTTTTTAAGCTGTTTACTCTATAAAAAAAAGTAAGAATTTAGTGAAAACTACCCATCAAGATTCAAATCTTCAAATGTCTTCAAACTTTTTCAAGCATTTTTGCCTGAAAATCTGTTGACTTGACTACCAAAATACTTGCAGATTTTTTTTTCCCCTGACAATTGACTAATTGTTTCAGCTCAACTTGCTTTTAGATTCACGCTGAGGAAAACGATCAACTCTTTGTTCGCTCGCAGTGCAGCGTCCTGGGCCACTTTGGAAGTCCTCTCTTCCATTTTACTTTCTCACATGAATATTCAAAATATAAACAAACAATCAGTCATTGAAATACCAGCATTGAAATGATTATTTTTGGCTACACACACCTCTGCTGTGTGTCCGACAGCAACACGATGTGAGTGTAAAAAATCTGGACGCACCTTACCGCTCGTAGAATAGTTTAATACTACAAACAGCACACAAGTTTGATGTGCAAATCTGCTTTGAACCAACTTGTGTGTTTTTTTTTTAGTGTCTCAAACGGACGGACGGATGCTTCAGTACACAAACAAACACACAAACATGAATACACACACACATACACATGTAGCTTTGGCACCCAGACAGGCAAAAGTGAGGAATGGCAATGCAGAGTTTAGTAGGAAAGGCTAAACCTGGAAGAAAGGCACTGCCAAATTAAAATAAAATGTATTTATATATAATATATATATATATATATATACACACATAGTCCAAAGTGTATAAAACAACATAAAATTGTAATTTCAATGGAAAGCACGTAAAGAAATGGGGATGGAGATGTGTGAGATAAAAACACGAAGAGAAATCCCTCTCACTCCAGTCTTGTCCAAAAAAAGTACATTCCAGCCATAGATGATTCATCAGTAAGAACAAAAAACTAGAAAACTAAAACCTCGACTTGGTTGGAGCAGGTCAGACAGAACTGCACTACCCATGAGCCTCCTCTTCTGTGGAGCTCTCCTGGGCTCTACTGCCACCTGTGGAAACCCGACCAATGAGAGGAGAGTGAGGGCGGATGACATCACAGCGAGGCAAAATGCATGCAGGGGTGTTTTTTGTTTGTTTTTGTTGATTTTAAAAGTGACGAGTAAAAAGAGGAAACAACTGCTCACATGAAAGATGGCACAAAGCAGACGAAGAAGAGCCAGAGTTTGAGAAGAAGAAGAAGAAGTCTTATTGTTGGGTTCCATTCAAAACCTCATTGACATTTTTAACAATTTTAGCCACTAAATATTCTACTGCTCCATTTTTAAAAAATGAACACCATTTCCCATAAGCCCCTGACCCTTAAAGTCACAGCTCGACAAAAGCGTTTCTGTAATGGCGGCAGGACAGAGATTACAGCTTGAAAAATGACTTTAGACGGGAGTGTTGGCGAGTTTTCTAAGTTTTAATGATGCAAGCGCTCCTGCTGGCAATTGCTCATGGGAGTTGTAGTTCTTTTTTTTAACCCTCTGTGCTTTAAATTTATCAAAATCACAAAGGAGCCGCTACTTTACTGGAAATGATCTGATGAGAGAAAAAGAAAAGTAAACTCCAGGAACACTTTTAATTTTTTTTAAAAAGGCAGATGAGAGAAATGCTGAATGTGCCGAGTTAGACGCCAGAAAGGAAGTGACGTTCTGATGAGGAAACATCTGCTGTTTAATGAGTTTCAGTTTTTCAGCGAAGACATCCATCATCTAATTTTCAAATACGATGTCTACGTGTGCTTCTCTCTCTCTTTCTGGCGGTTTCTTGTCACTTTTGCGCCATCTTGTCTGGGTTTTTTTTTTTTTTTTTTTTTTAGGTATACTTGTGATGCAAAACCTCCTCGAAGGGAAGTGAACAGCCGAACCAGATCAGACGGGAGGTCTCTGAGAGGACGTTACAGATGGAGCAGATCTGTTGTAAAGGTGCTTACAGACCTCGAAGGAGAGATGATTTCAGGGAAAAGCAGAAAACAAAGAAATGTCACAAAGGAAAGAAATAAAGGTTGCAAAAGCCTCACAAACACACACTTATACACCCTCACACACACACACACACCCTGATTCTCACTCCAGACAAGAAATTAGCTCCTGCTGTCTGCTGATTTGACAAGTAAAGGGTAAAAACAGTCCTGTTACACTTCTTTCAAAACATTATTTCAAATATATATATGTGTGTGTTTGTGTGTGTACAGTCTGCTGTCATGCCTCTTCATTTGCCTCATGCAACAACAACAACAACAAAAAAAAATACTAACAGTAGTTCTCGATGGTATCAAAGAAAGAAAAGTTTACAGGGAACTCTGGACGGGAAAGAGAAGAGAGGAGGCACGCAAGGAGGGAAAAGAAAAAGAGAGAGAGAAAATTAATTTAGTTCAGCTGAAGGCAAACAGGAAAAACACTACAAACGTTGTGAAGCAAAACAAAGAGTTTTTAGTGCGATTTTATCGTCAGCGGTAAATGTTAGTTTTGAGACCCGCGGGGCGTTCACACGGCGTTTCGAGCAAAGCTACCTTGTGTGGTGTTTCTCTCGTTGAGCAGCTTGGTCTGACTGTTGGGCAGGATCTTGATCTCAGGAGGATCTGGACTACGGCCGACCCGCGACGCCATCAGAGCGTTCAAATACTGGAGACGAGTCACCTGAGAGGGCAAAAAATAAAGAGTCAGAACATAAAAACTGATTGACTTTGCAGGTTTATCGCATGTCGCACTGTGAGAGACGAATCTGATAAAAATATAAACAAAAACATTTAAAATCTATGAAAGAAGAGACCTTTGTTAAGTTACGTGTTTTGAAAATGCAGCAAAAATAGAAACAAAGATTTTGATAATACCAAAGAAAATCCATCATCCTTCAGTTTATCTGAAAAATTTGCACTCAAAATCTTCAGGGTTTAAATGTACGAATGATGTTTATGAACAAAAACTCTGCATACGCCACACAAACTGATATTTATAAAGAGACTTCAGACCAGCGATCACCCGAAAAGATGAGGTGGGAACGAAATAAAACAAGCAAACATTGTTTGTTCAGGCTGTTTGCCAATTTCACCGACTGGCTGTGTTATTTTAAAATCTACATTACAGCCTGTAAATGTCACCCGAATACATTTAACAACATAATCTAAATAACTTCTAAGTGATTCATTTCTTTTTATTTACATGTAAACCATCATTTCCCTGTTAACCTTTTTTATTTTCTCCCGAGCTGTGAGGCACTTTGTAAAGTCTGTTTCAGTGCGAGATCTATAAACGAATCGCTGATCATCATCCTGATGTTTAATAATGACGATTGATATATCACCACGCTGGTTAAAGTGTGATGAATTATTGATACGGGCCCTTTAAACATGCACGATGACGGCTGTTCTGTTCTGTTGTTAGAGAACTTCGATCTAATGAAGGTAAAACAGCACAAATTTTGACATGCAAACAGATGTTTAACGTCCATTTATGTTGAACTGGAAGTGAAATGAGGCGTCTGCTTCCACAACAACAGATTTATAAAACAACATTAATACAGTGAACATGCAGCTTTATGAATCTTTGTCTTTTATGAATCTGGCCCCAAATTTGAGTACAAAGTAAAATATTTGCCTCTGAAATCTTGTGGAATAAAAGGATAAAGAAGAAAAATTGTTTATGTGATTAATGTGCACGTAAAAGTACTTTTGTTTATATTCCCACACTACTGATATCCAGTTTGTTTAATGTTTCAGAGTGACGGAGAGCAATTTCATCGCATTTCTGACACAACCTTGACCTGAGATAACACACACACACACCCGTATGAGCTGCAGGTCGGTGAGCGCTCGGACGGTGTAGTCGGGACAGTAGCTGGATGGGCTCGTAGCTTCTGCTGACTCAAAGGGATCCCTGGGAGAGTGACGCTGGGTCGACACTGGAGACTGGTGCACTGTAAACACACACACACACACACACAGAGTCAGCATTATATCTGCAGACCTCAGCCACATGCCCACTCATATTAACCTCAGGTGTGTAAACATGGGGGGACACTAATAATAGTTCATTCAATGTTTATAACTGCTGATAATAAATAATAAAAGGAGAATCATTGATTAATCAGTGAGGTGATGCACAGAATCAATGAATCAATGAGGTTGTTTATTTAAGCAAAACTATTAAACTTGTTCTGGACCCAATTTTAATACTGTTGGATTGTTGCTGTGATAAAAGTTATTTAAAAGTATCTCTAAGGACTTGTGATGGACTTTTGTTTTGAAGAGTTTTCTGTCATTTCATAGACAACATGATTAATCAATAATGAAAATAATCACGTAGGAGCATTTATCACAACTAGAAGTTTTTTGTCCAAATAAATCTCACGTCGAGGGTCGATCCTTATCAATAAACAAACTCTTGAATCGATCATTAAACTCAATCTGTCGTCTGTGACAAAGTGAGGCTGCTGTTCTCCGTCTCACCTGAAGATGGCAGAGTCAGCGCAGACACACCGTAGTAAGTAAACGCCCCGTTCTCAAACTTCAGCCCCTCTTTACCGATCTCCACCTCCACACGGCCCTGAGAGCAAACAGGAGGCAAAGACATGGGAAGAATTCAATAAATGAAACAAGGATAAAGATTCCCCTAAAACTGCACTGGTCTGGACTTCTTTGGCACAGTGTCATCGTGAAAAATCATAAAACTCATAAAGTCAGATTTTCTAGCTGATGCAGCCGACAGCATCACATGTTCAGGTGTCTTTTTATCTCCACGCTAACGTGTGAAAAAGGAGAAAAGTTTGCTTTATAAAGATTTCAGTTTTGTTCATGTGTAATTTAAAGAAAGTTTTATGTTATTACAAGAATAAAAGTGAACAGTTATCTATGTATATTTATCTATTTTATTAAGAAACATGAGAAAACAGACATAACAAATGTGTTTTTGTCATGGTGGCAGCAACACATTACGTTAATCTTGTTTATATTTTTGGCTTTATGTAAATTTTGGAATTTGTGGATTTGGTTCAGTTTTAGACTCGTCCTTTATTCATGTTTTATTTTCGCTCTCTCTTCTGCAACTGCTGCACGATAAATAAAGTTTTGTCTTTAAATCTCTGACTGGGGATGTGACTCTTTCTTATCTGGACTCTAATCAATAAAAGAATGATAAATTGATTTCATTCTTGTCAAAAAATAACACGTGCAATAATGAATCTGAGCTTCCTGTTGAAGTATTTATTTCTCTGCAGGTCTGTTGACTGAAACTCAACAAAAAAAGATTTGAAGCAGTAAAATCTGCTCCTGAAACAATCAAACTGTTGGTTCAGAGATGTGAAACGTCTCCTGACAGCCTGCAAACAAACACTAAACCTTTTTATAACAAACTACAGCAGACAAGAGAAAATATTACAGACCTTTGTGGATGAAATGTGTTTTTGCACCAACCTGCAACAGCAGGATGAAGTAGTCCACTGGGTGGTTTCGGGTGTACAGGTAATGAGCCGCACTCAGACGGTTGTTCGGGTCAAAGTGCACTTCCTGGTTGACGCTGGGGTGACGGAGCAGGTGGAACAAAACCTTCTCGGAGACACGTCCGGGGCTGAAGTGCTCCACTTCTGCAGGGGTCAGAGCAGGTTGATTTCTGTCACTCTGTGTGTTCGATTCAGAAGCCCTGAACTCGTAATCATTACACGTGTGTTAAACTGTGACTGATTCCACCGTTACGAGGTCGACCGCGGCCTCGCTCAGAGTTTCTGTTTCATCACAAACACTCACAGATCAACTTTCACACATACAGCCGTGTTTTCATGACTTCTGAGGACCCTGTGTACATAGATACATTAACCTTACCCTACCTAAATCTTACCTTATGTTAAACCTAACCTAAGCCTAACCTAAATCTAACCTTATGCTAACCTAAACCTAACTTAAACATACATTCACCCAAACCCAACCTAAACCTGACTTTATGTAAACCTAACCTTATCCTAAACTTAACCTTACTGTAAACCAAGTCTTCGTCCTAAAATTAAATTATTTGGGTTTTGGTGATTTCCATCTAGTCCTCATATGATAAGTGATTGAATGAACACACACACACACACACACACACGGCCCGCAGAGCAAGGCGTGGACAACACACACACACCTCTGGACAGGAAGCGGTGTGTGGCCAGCAGGAGTTGCGGTGACGACGTTCGGATCTTGGGTTCTCCTTCGGGAGGCTTGAAAAGAAAAGAAAACTCCTCGTGGGAGGTTCGGGGCTCCAGAGGGATCTCCAGCGGGGCGAGGGGCCGCTTCACCTTCCGGTCCACTGCAGGAGGAGGCGGACGGCGTTAATGAAGACCTCTGAACCTCCAAACAAGAACCACAATCACAGAAACTTACAGTAACCGTCCGACTCGTCCAGGATCTCCGATTTGATGATCTCCTCGATGACGTCCTCCAGCGTCACCAACCCCAGCACCTCGTAGAACGGGTCGCCCTCCCCCTCGTTGTTCACCTTCTGGACGATGGCCATGTGAGAGTTACCTGAAAGGACAAATCACAGAGAGGAAAATAACTCAAAGAGCTCATTTTTCATTTTCATTTCAGTTTAACCAAAGTACAAAAACACATTTTTATCACTTCTGCTGGCGTCCGACCCTGTAAATGGTTTAGATTGAGATTTCTGCTTTTTAATGTTAATGTTTAAAAATTAAAATTAGTGACAATCCTCTTCAGAAACAGACTCCTGGTCACTCAAACTTCAATTCAAAGACAGTCAAAGAGTGTCTGTAAAGTGTTTTTGAAGAGAGGAAAGGAGGAAAGCTTAAAATGTGTGTGATGTTTTCGTTTCTGCTGTTGGGCTTCTGCAGGTTCAAACAAGTTTGGACAACTCCTCTCCCACCATCAGACAGGTATGTTAGCATGAAAACAAGTAGGGACAGTATGGCCTCTAATGTTTTATTATTGCATCAGGTTTTTCTGTACGTCCCAAGATTAGCTTCTAATGATATAATGACTTAATTCAATCCTGGTTTCGATTTACGAGTCGATCTACGTCCCAGCGCTCACCGACGGATGAGATCACAGGTACAAGAAATGAGTTTGGTCCGTAAGGTTAGCCGAGGGATTGTATATGTCATCTGGATTGGAAACGCCTCTGCAGGAGCTGGAAAATATTTCTGGCCTTCACAACTTGGCCTCAGGTAAGTGGAAGAAAACGGATGGATGGATGTGATTACCAATAAAAAATGATAAAGTCCTTTCATTCTTTGGTAAAACTGACACACTCATTAATGAATCAGTGATGTATCTGAAGTTTCTCTGCAGGTCTGATGGTGTCGACTGAATCTCAACAAAAAAGGTTTGAACGGCGTCCTGCAGCAAAATGTGCTCCTGAAACGATCAAACTGTTAGTTTAGAGATGTGAAACGTCTCCTGACAGCCTGCAAACAAACACTAAAGCTTTTTATAACAAAGAAAAGAGAAAATATTAAAACTTTTGTAAATAAAATTATAGTTTTTTTTGGACCTGCAGTATCTCAGATTTCCTGTGAATGAATGTAAAAAGGAGCGATTTGATTAAATAACGTGTGATGTCATTCATGTTTGTTGTATCTGTTATGCTGTTGGGTTAAATATTGTCTTTGCTTAAACAGCGTCAAACGAGTCTCTGCTGTGATGTTTCTCTGCGTGTACTTCCTGCACACACCTTTCTTGAACTCCTCCAACATGGCGTCCAGTTTGGTGTCGTTGAAGACGAAGTGCAGCGGGTGGTTATAAAACTTGGTGATGGTCGTCATCGGGGTGCAGTCGTCTGGGTCCACCAGAGCCAAGTCCTTCACATAAAGGATTTCCACGATGTTGGACCTGGAAAAGCAAACACACACATTGATGATTGGACATGAAAAAACACACGTAGAGATACCTAATCTACTGTTGAAAATCGCTAAACCAACAGGAGTGAAATCTGAGAAGGTTTAAACAATAACAGACTTTCTTCGTGGCGAGTTATTATGAAAAGGTTAAACACTGAACTGCTCGGTGTTTCTGCCTCGTGGATGCAGAAGGAACAGGTTGTTTTATTTGATTTTATAAAAAAAACACACTTTTATCTATTCAAGATACTCTTTAAATGTTATTATGGAGAGAGAAAACTGACTTCTGACCCTTTAAAATAAAATAAAAGTTGTTTTTTTTGTCTTTAATTTTCATAAACTCTCTTAATTCAGTAGAAACACTGAAACATTTGAGAAAGTTTGATAAAAAACATTAAAAATTAAATTTGTGTGGCAGAAATATGTTTTTATTTCAAGTTTATATCTGAATATCTGCAGTTTATTTTCAAACTTTGAATGTGACACAAAGTTTTTTGTAGTATTAAAGCATGTACTTTGACTGTCATGTCTAAACTTTCTAAAGTTTTTGTTTGTTAATTTAGATTTTCTACTAATCGTACGATGTTCAGTCACAGGTCACATCACAGGTTTTTGGCTGATTTATGCATTCACAGTGACTCGTTTAACTTTCTCTTGTTTCTGTTGGTTTTTGGGGGCTTTTTTATATCACTATTATTTGTTGTTATTATTTGTTTGTATTATTTCTTGAATCCTTTATTTCTTTAATTATAGTTGCATTATTATTTGCCTGTTTTCTTATTTTAATTTTTATCTTTCTTTTTTTATTGTCTTTTTTATTAATCTCTGCTGATAAACACTTTTGATTTGTTTTATCTAATTACAAAATAAGAAAGATGAGAAAGATAAAATCATTTCTTGTGAGGACTCCCTTGGTCTGATCAGGATTTGTGTGTTTCATCAGTGTCTGGTTGTCTCGGGGGGGGGGGGTTCGTCCCACCTCTCCTCCTCGTAAATGGGCACACGGGTGTATCCGCTCTGCATGATCTCCGACATGGTGGTGAAGTCCAGCACGACCGAGCTGGGCAGCATGAAGCAGTCCTTCAGCGGGGTCAGGATGTCCTCCACCGTCTTACTGCGCAGCATCCCCCGGCTGAACTCCTCCTTCACAAACTCGCTGCACACAAACACAGAACCACAGAAACACACTGCATCATGTCCACAGTTTTTTACTCGCTGCACACAAACGCAGAGAGGCTGAGACGTGATGACAGCGCGCCTCCAGAAAAACACAGAGCTCCTGAGGCGTAATTTTACCAAATCGTGTTCACAGTTTTATACAAAATTACGTTGTAAGTTGCATTCACATTTTTACTGTGTCTTTGCAAATTTTTACTAAATCATGTCTCCTAATTCAGTAGAAACAGTGAAAGCATGTATTTTTACTGTCATGACTAAACTTTTTAAAGTTTACTTTCTCAATTTTTGCTAAATTGCCTCAATTTTTTATAAAAATGCGTTTTTTTACTAAATCTTTTTGTTTCTCAGAGAGGCTGAGACGTGACGATAGGGACGGTCAGGGTGTGTAAAGAGTCTCTGAGGGGTTGTATCGTATTTTTTCTGTAGTTCATTTGCTCATTTTACCAAAACGTGTTCATAACTTTTCACCAAATCATGTCCACTCTTTGTGACGCCTCACCTGAGAGGGTCCTCACTCACCTGTACGGGTCGTTGACGCTGGTCCGGATCATCTCCATGGCCCGCTCCCTGATCCCGCAGGTGCTGATGTCCCTCCTCAGGGCCAGGTCCAGGATCAGCCCCAGGGGGCAGGACAGGGGGGAGGTGAGCACCATGCACATCTGGGCCAGCCAGGTGAGCGCCGGCGCCAGCCAGCTGGAAGCCGTACCCGGAGCAGACGATGTGGGGGGCCAGCTCGGCCAGCAGGAAGATCAGCAGGCCGCTGGTGAAGACGGCGGAGAGCTGGTGAAGACGGCGGAGACGATGGAGCCCAGAACCTGGTACAGGAGCACCCCGAGGACCGAGTGACCCACAGCACAGAGGAAGAGCAGGGAGCAGGAGCAGGTCTGCAGGACAGAAACACACAAACACGACACTGTGAGGGGGGGCGGGGGGGTCCAGGTCCCTGAACATCCTGCTGGATCCTCTTTTGTTTTTGTGATGTAGAATAAATTTAATGTTTGCTTGTTTCATCAGATGTTTTTCTGTTTATTGTTTTTGTTGGGTTTGAAAAGAAAGAAAGAAAGAAAGAAAGACGACAGGGCTTTTTCTGTTTGACTTGAAATAAATAATGTGAAAACGTCTGGAAAGTTTTTGG